>JABUQX010140493.1:0-10000 GCA_015478945.1 Trachelipus rathkii
AGTGTTGGAAGGGCGCACATGTCTAACACATTCTTCAACTCATTTCAATTCTGCTCTCTCTTTTACTTTTAGAATTGCCTCTCGTCTTGAATCTTTCGATTCTATTCTCGATGATCTGGATAGGATTTCCGGGTGGGGTCGCCTCAACCTTGTGAAATTTAAATCTTTAAAAACTCAACTTCTACAAATCTCCCTCTCTAAACACCTTCCAACTTTCCATCTCTTTCGGCCGGTTCTCTCGTCTCCTGTTGACAATATAAACATCCCTTGGCATTAACATAAACAAAAAAATGTTTTGGAGACCTCACATCACAACGACTAGGGCGGCCTCAAAGAAACTGGGAGTTCTGTTTAGACTGAGAGACTTTTTTTCCTCTTCTCAGTCATTCCAGCTATACAAGGGCCTCATCCGCCCTTGTATGAGTCTATTTCTATCTAGGTTCGACTCTAGGTCTCACCAACTTTGGAACGAGGTCAGTCAAAGCCAAAAGAATTATAAACTGTTCCGTACTTCCACTTCTCTTGACCTTCTATCTTTGCAGCTATTGATGTTGGTGCTTTATCTCTTTATAGGTACCGCAAGCGGCAGGTGCTCAGGGAACTTGTCACTCGCGTACCTACCTTTACGACGCCCTCGTAACACTAGAGAGTGCTGTGTCTGCGCACAATTTTGTGTGGATATTGGTAACTCAGGCTAGTTCAGCTGCAGTGCTTCCTTCTTTTCTGCCACCTCGGTTCTGTGGAATTCTCTTCCACCTTCTGTGTTTCCTGCTGAATTTAATCTCCCTCACTTCAAATCTTGCGTCTGTGCTCATCTGCGTAATTTGCGTTAAGTGTGAACTTCTGAGGCGTGCAACACCCGCTCCTTGAATAGAGCTTTGACCGTGAGTGGTGGTGACAACTGTAATATATATATATATATATATATATATATATATATATATATATATATATATATAAATATATATATATATATATATATATATATATATATATATATATATATATATATATATATATATATATATATATATATATATATATATATATATATATATATATATATTTTATAGTTTTTTTTTTTTTTTTTTTTTTTTTTTTTTTGTCGTTGTCTGCCGCGTTCTAGCCACCTAGGGCCGCCCTCGTATTGCGCCCTAGGCATTTGCCTAGTTGCCTAGTGGTTAAGAGGGCTCTGATTCTTGGGTATGTTGTGTGGCTGTGTTTACGTCTGGGTGTTGGGAAATAAGGCTGATGTCGTCTGCATAAGTGATAAGTTTGGTGGAGTGGTGTATTGGGGTGGGCAGATCTGCAGTGAAAAGGTTGAATAAAAATATGTGGGACGGCGTTTTGTAATTTGATAGAATGGGAGAGGTTATTTTTGTATAAGACTTTTGCAAAACGGTTTGGGAGGAAATTGGAAAGTTATTTTTTGTCATTATTTTTTAGAGGGAAATAGAGGATTTTATGAATAAGGATGTGTGTGGAGACGGTGTCAAATGCTTTGTTTATGTCTATTGCTGTGAGTGTAGATCTGTGGGAAGGTGATTGATTAAAGCCATTAATGATGTTGTGTGAATGAGGTGAGGGCTGTGGTTGTAAAATGGTTGCTTTTAAATCCGTGTTGGAAGTCTAGGAGAGCAATAGATTAGGAAATTTTATTTAATATTAATTTCTCTAGCAATTTGCTGATGGAGCAAAGAAGAGAAATTGGGCGACAGGAGAAGGGGGAATTGGTGTCTTCTTTTTGGTTTGAGTTTAGGAATTATGTATGCCTGTTTCCAGATTGGGGAATGTAGTTAAGTTGCCAAGATTTATTGAAGGTGTCTGTGATTAGGAGGATTACGTTTTCTCCAAGGTGTTTTATGTGCAGGTTGGATATATAGTCTGGGCCTGATGCTGTTGAATTTTTGAGGGTTTTAATGGTTTCTGTTATCATGATTATTGTGAAGGGGGGTAGAGGGTTGTGGTCTAATTTGAGTTTTCTGAGTTGTTTTTTTGTTTTCCTATTATCAGGGTGTGTTGGTTTACAGGAGATGTTAGCGTAATGTTTAGCAAGACTGTCTGATTATTGTTTTGGGGAAGGGAGGGAGTTATTGGGTAAGGATGGGGGATTCGTGGGATGGTGGGGGTTGTTTTGTGAATTGTTTAATTTTTTGATAACTTGCCAAGTTTTCTTATTGTCTTTACGCGAGATGTTTTGTTGTAGGTATTCAGAAAATTTATTAGTAGTGTTGGTGGTTATGAGGTTAGAGATTTGGGTGTTTAGGTTTGTTATTTGGTTAGAAATGTGAGGGGTATAAGGATTGAGTTTTCGGAGGAGTTTCTTTGTTTGAGTTGGCTGATATCGGGGTTGAGTTTGGGGTTGTATGATTTTCTGTGGCCTTTGGGTATATAAAGGTTTGCAGATTTGATGATTATATTGTTTAAGTGAGTGATGGAGGTGAGAAGGGATGTTGTATCGTGGATTTGTGTTGGGTTGATGTGAGTTTCGATATAGTTAGTATATGCGGGCCAGTTTGCTTTTTTGTAGTTAGTGTATGTAATAGTTTTTTTGGGGGGATTGATGGGGGGAATTTAGGGATATAAGAATAGGAAGGTGGTCCGATTGTAGGTCAGTAATGGTGTCCCATGTTAGTAAGTGGTGTAGGGAAGGGGAATAGAATGTGACGTCTGGGAAGTAGGGGATTGGTTGACTTGGAGAGGGATTCGTTCAGGTGGGGTTTTGAATTAAGGATATTTAGGGTTCTAATTCGTTAAGGGGATATGGATTTGCCTCAGGGTCAGAAGGGGTGGTCTTTATACCTGGGCAGTGTGATTGGGCATTAAAATCTCCTCCGAGGATGGATTGGGTATGTGGATAAAAAGGTGTTGAGTGGGGTGTGAAGTTATTTAGTGGGGGTTTGGGAAGTGGGTGAATATAGAGTTGAAGATATTATAGGTGGTCTTATTCAGGATGGAACAGGATTGGGATTTTATTAATGCGTTTGGTAATAAAGTGGAGGTGTTGGAAGTTGTTAGGAGAGAGTGTTTAGGGGGTGGGAGGGAGTAGATGGTGTCATAACCATAAAACGTGGGAGTGGGGTGTTTTGGGGGGAAGGAGGCTTCTTGTATGATGGCTATATGGATATTATATTTTTGTGGTATTGTATATATATATATAATTATATATATATATATACTATATATATATATATATATATATATATATATATATATATATATATATATATATAAGATAATAGAGGAAGGATACAGCACAGTCCGAAGAGATGAAATTATTCCACATTGAACATGTGACGTATTAGGGAACATCCCATTGCACTTCTGTACCCAGTAGTTTATCCCATTCGCTCTTCTTCACATCTAATAGTAGCCCCTAAGACTTCCACCCATCACGATTTGGAAATTGACGGCTGGTGGTGGGGTTGATACAGTCACGGAATTGCAGGGCTGTTGTTGTACACTATCTTCATTTTTCATTAATTTCTTTAGGGAGAGAACGTAGCGCATTTGAAGCGATGAGATTACCTCCCACTGGACATATATGGAGTGTCAGGGTACATACCAGGCACTCCAGTGCCCAGTTACTTGCCCACTTTCACGCTCATCTCCACATTCCTTTTATAATGAAGTACGTTCTCCTTTATCATACACCATAAAAACTTTTATAGACAACAGTTTCATTAAAAAAAGTCAAAATGGATGGCAACACCACGACTAACATCGGAGAAGAAAAGAGCCCTGGGAGGCGTCCAGAAATAACCCCTCATTCTCCAGTCCCCTATCGCCACTTGGGAGTTGATGGCCTCCGGTGTTCTGATTGGTCTTCATGGAATTGCCTTCCAGTTTAGGTAATCGGCTTTTTTCTCTTTATTAAGATCTGTAACTTTCACGATCTTTACTCTAATTTTAACTTTGTTGAACATATTATCTTTCCTTCTATAAAGGTATTTTGATCACGGTTTCCTTTCTTCATAAATTTCTGCATCCTAAGCAGTTTTAAATCTAATTTCCACTTTATGAACATCACTTCTCCTCTCCTAAGTCTTATCTCTTAACTTAGGTGTCTGAGGGTTCTGAGAGCAACCCCTTCTTTGTTTTCTTTAACTGTCTCTATTCTCGATCGCTTTAGCTACTGTCGTTCTAAAAATTCTTACTACTAAATTCATCTGATCTTTATGTCTGTCTCCTAACTTAATTGACTATCCTAAAGTCTTCGATTGCTTAAACTACACATTAGATCACATTCTTTCTTCTCACCTTTCTCTAAACTCTAAATTAGAATACACACTCTCTTCTCACCTTTCTCTAAACTTTAAATTAGAACACACTATCTCTCCTCACCTTTCTCTAAACTTCATATTAGAACAAACACTCTCTTCTCACCTTTCTCTAAACTCTAAATTAGAGCACACTTTCTCTTCTCACCTTTCTCTAAAGTCATCCTTCTATAGGTGATTTCAGCCTTCACCACCGCTAATGACTTTCCTCTAATTCTCAATAAACAACTGATATATTTGCCTACCATTTTTCTATCAAGAATGATATCGAGCAGTTGGGGGCAGCTTCCTACTTGTATCCTTAATCCTCTTAGAAATGAACCCAATATTGTAGGACTTTTCTTAACCTCTAATCCTTCTCCATATTCTGTTAAACTCTTTCCTACTCTGGGTTTCTAAGATCAAATTCTTATATCTTAATTCTGTTCTATCTTTTCAAATCTTCTGCAGGAAGAACCACCTTCTACGGTGATGAAACGTTTTTGGTTCTTCGGTACTACTAAATGGTCGGAATTGCGGTCATATTTTTTTTGATTTCCCGTGCAATGAGTACTGCTTTGGTGGGGGGAGGGGTTCCTCGGAGTGTGCTGAGTGCATTACCGAGGTGATTCCCTTTGTCATAGAGGACTATATTTTACTTGTTTCCCTTCAACTAAGCCTAAGAAACCCTAGTTAAATAGACTCTATTCTCCGTGACACTAAAAGCTCTTCTCCTTAGAAAATGCAATAATTTTTCTTGTTCCTCTTCCTCACGTCCAATTTATTATTTTGCAAAAAAAAAAAAAAAAAAAAAAAAGTATTAAATCTAACTATGGTTCTTCCTCTTTTCCACCTTTAATATCTCCCGACGGCACAACTGCCGCTTTACATTCCTCTAAAACTGAACTCTTTGCTCAAACCTTTGCTACTAATTCCACCTTAGACAATTTTGGTGCTATTCCTCCTTCTCCACCTCCCTCCAACTCATTTTTTACCAATATTGTAATTTCTACAAAAGATTTTTTTTCTGCATTTTTTAAGCTTTTCGCTAAGAAGGCCTACGGTCCTGACGGTATTTCAAATACGGTTTCCAAGAACTTAGGTTTCCGAGCTTTCACCCTGCCTTGGTAAACTATTCCGTCTCTGTATTTCTACTTTGACCTTCCCTTCTTGCTGGAAACGTGTACCCATTCAGCCTGTGCCCAAAAAAGGGACCCCCCCCCATCAACCCTTCTACTATCGCTCTATCGGCTTTAGATAATTTCTTTGTATATGCAGTAGTTTTAGATTTGTTCTTGGAACAAATTTTAAAAAAAAAAAAAAATTGGGGGGGAAAATTTTTGAAAATTTTAAGTTAAAAATTTTCAAAATTTTCCCCCCAAAATTTTTTTTTTTTTGAAATTTTTTTTCTAAAATTTTCGAATTTATTCTTAATAGGAAGATTTAGAAGCATTTCAAGTCTTATAATTTTATCTCTGATCGCTAGTATGACTTTCATAAGAAGCGCTCTTCTGGTGAGCTTTATCTTCGGCATTTCTGTGAATCTTTCGGAAGAGTCCGGCACAAAGTTATGATTTGTAAACTTCCCTCTTTCGGTATCTTTCCCTTTTCTCTGGTTTCCTTTCCGGTCGCTCTATAGCATCAGTTGTAGATGGCCACTGTTCATCCTTTAAATCTATGAATAGTGGTGTTCCTCAGGGTTCTGTTCTATCCATAACTCTCTTCCTACTTTTCATTAATGACCTTCTTCCTATTATCAGCTAACGCTAGAAGGGCGGCTTTGGAGCAAGTAACCTCTGATCTTTCTCTAATTTCTAATTGGGGCATTGAGGACAAGGTTGTTTTCAATGCCTCAAAGACTCAGTTCTTCTATATTTCATCTAGACATAATCGTCCACACGATTATAACATCTTCATCAGAAACACATAACTCAAACCTTCGTATGTCCTTATTATTCTTAGTGTTTCTTTTAATTCGTGGTCTTAATTAGAAGGATCACATTACTTCTCTTGCTAAAACTTCTAAGAGGTTGGTTGCTCTGAGGCACTTTCAGAATATCTTCACCCTACCCCAGTTGCTTCCTCTTTATGGGGGGGGGGTCGTTTATCCCTGTATGGAACATGCCTCACACATTTGGGGTGGTTCCACTCTCACAGTTCTTCTTGAAAAGGTGAAGTCTAGGGCTTTCCATCCTCTCAACTCTCTCCTGTCCCTCACTAACTCTCCAGTCTCTCCCTACCAGTCGTGTTGAGTCACTCTCTTTGTTCTGTCGAAGGGTTCGTACGACACGCCTTTCTTCACAGTCTCATCCTTTCTTTATTCAACTTTTCAAACCCTACCTTAAATGCTATGCTCAATCTTGCTGGTAAAGTGAGGAACAAACTCCCTTAATCTATTTTCCCAACTACTTTTGACTTAAACTTTCAAACACCATGTATCAGGGTATGTCGGCCTTTAAATTGGATATGTATCGAGAACTTGCCCCAGCTTTGTTGGAAATTTTATTCCCCCTTATAGTCTTATAGAACCTGCACGTGATCAAGGTTACCGAACATACAAACGAAAGTAGCATTTCTGTAAGCTGACTTTCGCCATCTATAATTCAAGTTTAACGAAAATGGATGCATAGGAATTAATATTAATAGGATAAATAATAAAATTTTAATTTATATTATTTGAGATTATCATTGGAATTTAAATAAAAGCGTACAGTGGCGGTTGTCAACATTTGATTTTAACCTACAAAAAAAAAAAAAAAAAAAAAAAAAAAAAAAAGCTTACATGGGCTCTCCTTTTAAATTTTTTTCGTCGACCATCAAAATTTAGGTCAAGATTTAAAAAGTTTAAATTGCATCAAATATTTATTTAAGTAAAATTTATTATAAAAAGTCTTCAAAAAATTGTTTAGAGAAAAAACTAATGAAAGGCGAGCCGCCATACCATATTCAAAAAAGATAAATTAGCAAGAAAAAGAAATTAAAAAAATAACATTTTGAATGTAAAAAATGTCCAAGATTCCTACAAGCAAGCAAAGTATATAGTTTTACGGTTCCCTTTCTTTTATTTATTCACTGTTCTGTTTTTATTCTTAAAAGATTACATTTATTCAAGCTTTCATGGACCCCCCTTTGAAGTCATCGCGGACTCCCTGTGGTCCAAGGATTACTGGTTATGAATAGCTGATGTAGAGATTTTTTTTGTAGATTTAAAGGCTTTCTATTTCCCCTCTCTCTCTCTCTCTCTCTCTCTCCCTCTCTCTCTCTATTATATATATATATATATATATATATATATATATATATATATATATATATATATATATATATATATATATACATATATATACTTTATATATATATATATATATATATCTTCGCACATAGGTATATATATATACATATATATATGTATATATATATATATATATATCTCTCTCTCTTCCTTCCTGGTCTGGTCTTTATCCTGAATCTCCCTAGATCCTGAATCTGAATGTCCTCTCTCTCTCTCCTCTCTCTCTTTCTCCTCTTTGTATGTATATATGCTCTATATCAGTGTTAATACAATCTATTAAGATAATTGTGTTACCAGGGTGCAGGACGGGGACCCAACTCAAATGCACCCCACCAACCTCTTTCCCCAACCTTTCCCCGAACCTTAATGAAAGAGATTTTACAATGGATTATATACTTTTTTGCACTACTATTGAAATTCCAAATATAGGAAGGGTGTGCTTGAGAAACATCTTTTTCTGCCTTTTCTGATGAGAGTCTGTTTCTCTTTCATCATATTTTAGCCCAGCATTGCTAAATACTCTCTCACTTGGAATACTAGTTGGGGGACGGGCCAAGTATTTCCGTGCAAGTTTACTCAAGCTTGGGGAAAACATTTTGTTTAACTTTCCACCAACTTATAGGATCACCATTTGTATCTAGTCGTTTTTCTTGGTGATAGTTTCAATCATTTCCACTACATCTTTTAGTAATGGGTGTGTTCTTCATCACTGCTGGGCTATTACTAAAATTTTCAGTGGTTGTTATTGGTTATTTGTAGAAGGTGATGGTTTCTGTAAATTTCGTTTTTTTCCTTTTTTAAATGGGTGGCGAATAAATAGAAGCTGTTCGGATTGAAGTTTTTCAACTGCAACACAAAGGATTACGATTTAACTTGTTCTAATATTGTGTTACAAAAAACTTGCCTTTATAACTAACGGAGATCTAAGTAAGTTGCAATAGTATGAAAGGTCATTAATTTCCACAGAGACGAAGCGTTTTTCTAGCTTTAAGTTTTATTACATCTTTCATTCTTTTAAACCGTCATCATTTTTCATTTGAAAGATGTTTCAAAATGCTTCCTTAGTGTTGAGGTTAATGGTATTACATCGGAGACAGAAGCTGTAGAGGCGCTGTTTTTATGGCAATTTCTTTGGTTTCAATAGCTCAATGCAGTGTGATATGATGTCATTTTCCCCATTAATAAGAATGTTAACTTAACTTTGGAAAACGAACTGGCGTACAAAGCAAGAGGTTTTTTGAATAATACCACATTTTTCCATCATATGAAGTGCACCATTCCATCGAGAATTGGAACGTCTTTGATAACAGTAAGATATGGAATATCAAGCCGTTTTGAGCCTTCAGCTCATTCTTCCTTCGTCCTTCATGCTATCCATCTCGGCTGCACCCTGCTATCCACAAAACAACATGGGCTCCCAGATGGGCTCTGTGGTGAATGGCAGATACCCAGATGCAGTTGCAGATGGGCTCACAGATACAGATATTATACATCCACTATACTCTCTCTCTCTCTCTCTCTCTCTCTCTCTCTCTCTCTCTCTCTCTCTCACTATACTCTCTTTCTCTCTCTCTCTCTTATCTATATATATATTTACAGCGGTATATATATATATATATATATATATATATATATATATATATATATATATATATATATATATATATATAATGTGTTCTCTCTCTCTCTCTCTCTCTCTCCATTATTTCCTTTCATTCCTTTCATTTCTCTGAATTGTATATAGTATATACTCTCTCTCTCTCTCTCTCTCTCTCTCTCTCACTCTCCTCCTCCTCCTCTTGCTATATATATATATATATATATATAAATATATATATATATATATATATATATATATATATATGTAAAAAGATATAATTATAATATCTACCATATATATATATATATATATATATAAATATATATATATATATATATATATATATATATATATATATATATATATATATATATATATATATATATATATATATATATATATATATATATATATATATATATATATATATATATATATATATATATATATATATAATATATATATATATATATATATATGTAGTCAAAAAAGGATGGTATAACAGGTGGCTTTGAGGTGTTACAGGAGAAAATGAGAATGGTAGGAAGGTGATTGATTTCTGTGAAGAGAGAGGTATGTGTGTAGGTAATACTTTCTTTAAACACAAGAGTATCCATAAGTATACTAGAGTTGGTGTAGGTAGAGATGGTATCAAAGTGAAAAGTATGATTGATTTGTGTTGGTAAAGAAGAGATGTTGAAGTATGTGTTGTATGTTAAATCAGTGAGGGGTTTAGGAATGGGATTATCGGATCAATATGTTGTTCTATGTAAAATTAGGTTAGTGGGGACTTGGATAGAGAGGAAGGTGATACAGAAAGAGGTAGGTAAAATTAAGAGTGAAGTTTAG
>JABUQX010140493.1:15000-36463 GCA_015478945.1 Trachelipus rathkii
ACACAGTCTCTTCTAATTCTTGAATCCTTATACATCAATAAATATAAACCGCCCCTAAACAGTAATGAATCTGCCACTCAATTATTTACTGTATAATGTTCTGTTTCGTCAATTATCAATCTCTCAGAAATTCTAGAATATTCGTGAATCCATCGTTCCAAAACTTACTTTATCTACCAACTAAATTTTTTAACTCCGCCCCTCAATTGTAACTTCAGTCTGAAATTTTTTAACATTTGTCACATTACTGATCCTCTGCAACGTCTCAAGGTAATTATAACTCTTTCTATTCTTTTGTGTTTTTAATGTTTAGTGTGATTTTGACTTCCTTTATAATCGTAATCATAATCGTAATCATAATCATAATCATAGTCATAATCATTATTTTTATTTTTGTTATTTTTATTGCTATTTTTATTGTCATTTTTTTGGTATTTTTGTTATTTTTATTTTTATTATTGTTATTGTTATTTTTATTGTTACTTTAATTATGATTATTATTATTATTATTATTATTATTATTATTATTATTATTATTATTATTATTATTTTATTATTATTATTATTATTATTATTATTATTATTATTATTATTATTATTATTATTATTATTATTATTATTATTTATTATATTATTATTTTTCTTGTCCTGTTATTGTTGGTATTATTTCTGTTATTATTGTTAGCAGATATTATTATTATTATTCCATTCCATTCCATTCCATTCCATTCCATTCCATTCCATTCCATTCCATTCCATTCCATTCCATTCCATTCCATTCCATTCCATTCCATTCCATTCCATTCCATTCCATTATTCCATTCCATTCCATTCCATTCCATTCCATTCCATTCCATTCCATTCCATTCCATTTATTCCATTATTCCATTCCATTCCATTCCATTCCATTCCATTCCATTCCATTATTCCATTCCATTCCATTCCATTCCATTCCATTCCATTCCATTCCATTCCATTCCATTCCATTTTCCATTTTCATTTATTCCATTCCATTCCATTCATTCCATTCCATTCCATTCCATTCCATTCCATTCCATTCCAGTCGTTATTATTATTATTATTATTATTATTATTATTATTATTATTATTATTATTATTATTATTATTATTATTATTATTATTATTATTATTATTATTATTTCTATTATTGGTGTTATTATTATTATTATTTATTTTTTTTTTATTGTGTTCTTTACTGTTCATATTTTAATTTTTTTTTAATTTGTAATTTTAATTTTCTCTTATAAATTATAGTTTTAATATATTTTCTAGACCTGATGATGACACTTGTTGTGTCGAAACGTCGTCCTAATAAATGTTCAAATATGCATTTGTCTTACTTTTCATTCTGCGTTTGAGGTTTCCTAGAAACAGAAGTTTCATCTCTCTCTCTCTCTCTCTCTCTCTCTCTATATATATATATATATATATATATATATATATATATATATATATATATATATATCTCTCTCTCTCTCTCTCTCTCTCTCTCTCTCTCCTATATATATTTATATATATATATATATATATATATATATATATATATATATATATATATACTATATATATATATATATATATATATATATATATATATATGAAGAAATATAAATAAATAAATAAATAAATAAATAAACACATAAATTTTAGTTGCTCTCATAAAAGTGTGTTATGTAGAAAGGAAATATGTTCAGTTCTCCTCTTCCTTCTTCCACAAATGGTTGTAAATTCACCTCAATGTGGCATCTGTTATAAAATATTGCTCCAGTTATTAAGTTTACAGAGTTTTACTCTAAAATTTAATTCTTGGCTTAAAAGTTTGGCATTTATTCTCTCTCCTCTCTCTCTCTCTCTCTCCTCTCTCTCTCTCTCTGTCTGTTTATATAGTTTTATTCTTTCTCTCTCTATATATATATATATATATATATATATATATATATATATATATATATATATATATATATATATATATATATATATATATATATATATATATATATATATATATATATATATATATATATATATAAGTAGTAGGGGAGCTATATTGCACGTGTTGGTCATTGGGGTAAAAAATGATAACCCAATTTTTACCTGCCCTTGACCTTTTTGGGCTTGACCTTTTAGACTTGACCTTTTTTGAACCCAAATTTTTTTCACCTGACCTTGACCTTTTGGACATGACCTTTGGGCCTTTACCTTTTCGACCAACCCCTTTTCCATGGGTCATTTTGGCCACAGTATTTTGAGAACCCTAATTTTTGAGAACCCTAATTTTTTGAGAACCCTAATTTTTTGAGAACCCTAATTTTTTGAGAACCCTAATTTTTTTGAGAACCCTAATTTTTTGGCAACCCTAATTTTTGGCCTCCCTAATTTTTTAGCGCGCCTTTCGAGAGAGGGTGCTGTAAGCTGATTTGATCGGCAACCGTTGTGCGTATTACCCCGATATTTTACCCCTGAATTTTTTTTTTTTTCGACCGTGGGCCATTTTTTGCCCACGGTAATTGATCTTCCTTTGAGGGGCTTAGCCTATTTTTGATGTCTTTACCTTGTTTGACCACCTTGCCAGATACCATGGGTCCAATTTTGGCCTGGATTTTTGGCTACCCTTTGGTCTTCCATGGGTCAATTTTTTGCCCCCGGAAATTTTCCACCAACCCTTTGGTCTTCCATGGGTCATTTTTGGCCCACGGTAATTTTTGGGCTTTCTTTAGGGGCTTAGCCCTATTTTTTGATGTCTTTACCTTGTTTGACCATGATATTTCGTCCTTAACCTTGCCATATACCATGGGTCAATTTTGACCCACGCTAACTTGATGGCTTTGATGGTTCCCAATCACCGTAAAGAGTACCTAGTGATGTTCTATTAGTGTTCTATGAGTATTAGATGAGTGCCAAGTGAGTGCCAATGAGTGCCAATGAGTGCCAAGTGAGTGCCAATGAGTGCCAAGTGAGTGCCACATAGTGCCAAGTGAGTGCCACATAGTGCCAACTGAGTGCCACTTTTTTCAAGCCTTTTCTAGCCTACCCTGAGCCTAGAATAGCCCTAATATGGGTGTCTACCCCTAGGTAATAAGGTATGAGGAATCGATTGGTGTATATTACAAGTTGCTAGGATGCTTCCTACTATGAGTTAGTCTTTTTCTAACACTTATACACACATACACTACGACACTTATACACACATTCACTATGACACTTATACACACTATGACACTTACATTAAACCATATACACTTACACTCACACCCACACACAGATACACTTACACTTACACTCACACACTCGATATTTTGATGCCTCAACTTTGATGCCTCAACTTTGATGCCCCAGCATAAATGTCTCAGCATTGATGCCTCAACTTTGAAGGTTCATCTTTGATGACTCATCTTTGATGACGTCATCTTTGATCCCATCTATATTGATGATTCATCTTTGATGAAATCATCTTTGATGGCTCATCTCTACCCCACATCATAGAACAGAGTTAATATTAATGTCTTCCCCCCTAGTTCATAAGTGGACCACCAGGGCGCAGTGTGCGCCCTCCGCGTGAAGGCTGACAATCCCGCACCCGCAGGTGCGATCCGCCGCGTCCCCGCCCGCCGCGTGCGCCCGCAGGCGCAATTTTTCCGCGTACCCGCCCGCCGCGTGCGCCCGCAGGCGCAATTTTTCCGCATCCAGCGCGAATGAAAAATATATATACTATAAGTCATTCATTTTTATTTCATACTTAAGCATTTCAAAGAATTTCTTTTCAAATATACTATGAGTCATTCATTTTTATTTCATACTTAAACATTTTTATTAAAAACATTTTCGCGAACCTAAAACTGTAACTCATTACATACCTATTATTTAACACATATATTTATTAACATTATTTTTTACTTAATACTTTTTACTTAATACATTTTAATTTATAAATTTTTAAAAATTGTATGTAAGAAGAAAAAAATCCTGAGTGTCTGATATATAAACATTTTATTTTACTACAATTGTACGAAATTTTACTAAAAACATTAACATTACATACTCTAAAGCAGTAAATCAGTAAAACAATAGAGGTGTTATCCCCAAACACCTAGGATTAGTATCTTTTGTTTTACTGCTTTACTGCTTTAACTCTCTTCTTTACTAACTCATGTTTTGCTGCTTTAACTCACATACATTACATGCCTTAAAGCAGTAAAATCAGTAAATCAACAGAGGTGTTACCTAACACCTAGGGGGATTAGTATGCTTTTGTTTTACTGCTTTACTGCTTTAACTTTCTGCTTTACTGCTTTAACTTTCTGCTTTACTGCTTTAACTTTCTGCTTTACTGCTTTAACTTTCTGCTTTACTGTTTTAACTTTCTGCTTTACTGTTTTAACTCATATATTTATTAACATTATGTTTTTTATTTTGTTTTAATACTTTTTATTTATTTTATTATTATTTTTATTTATTTTTATTATTTTTATTATTTTATTATTATTTTTATTATTTCTATTATTTTTATTATTTTATTTTTATTTTTATTATTATACTTAGTGTTATTTACTTCATCTTTCTGCTTTACTTCTTTAACTCACTGCTTTACTGCTTTAACTCACATACATTACATGCAACCAAACGGTAAAACTGATGCGCTAATAGGGTTACCTAACACCTGGGGATGAAATTGTCTTTTGTTTTACTGCTTTACTGCTTTAACTTTCTGCTTTACTGCTTTAACTTTCTGCTTTACTGCTTTAACTTTCTGCTTTACTACTTTAGCTCATATATTTATTAACATTATGTTTTTTATTTTATTTTGTTTTAATACTTTTTATTTATTTTATTATTATTTTTTATTTTTTTTATTTTATTTTATTATTTTCCATTCATTCCTTCTTCCATTCCATTCCATTCAATTCCTTCATTCCTCAGATTCCACTGAATTCTTTCAATTCCTTACACTAGATTTACCACACTCCTGCCAAGATTTACTTACACTTACACACAGATTCCCACACACACTCACTTACACATATAACATTATAATTTATTAAAACATTTTATGTTTTAATTAAACACATACATTTATATTAATCATTCAAATATAACTAAAATTATTTCAAAGTTTCTTAAAACTTCTATAATAAATCAATCATTATCTTTGAACAAAGAATTTATTATTAACTGTTAATACTTTTTTTGTTTATAAATTTTATAACTATCAAGTTTTAAAATGCTTTACTAAAATTTTATGGAAATTTTATTAAAACATATGTTTACATTGCCTTAAAACTGATAAATCAGTAAATCAGCAAGGCTAGCCCCTAGCACCCCTCTACACCAAGCTACGCCATGTTTTGTTCTATTGACTTACAGCTTTACATCATCTTTACCCATGTAATAAGTATAAAAATAACAAAATAAGTTCTTCTCTGCTAACATATCATGTATTTTATTAAAATCTTTCTAAGTTCTTATTTAAAAATAACAATTATTCACTTACATTTATATTATCGCTCGATGTTAACTAAAAATATTTCAAAGTTTTTTAAATAATTCGGATTTTCTTTATTATTATTATTATTATCTATGTACATTGACAATCCATCACGAGAAAACACAACAACCCGCACTCCTTACAGATACGAAACTGACCTCTCTCTGTAAAATGTGTTGAAATAACTACTTTAGGTCTAAATTTAGGATAATCCTTTTTGTACCCCGGGGCGATTTAGGCCTAATTCCCGGTCAAAATATATTTCAAACTGACCTTTTTCTGTAAAATGTGGTGCAATAACTACGTTAGGCCTAAATTTAGGTATAAATTTAGGATAAACCTTTTTGTATCCCAGGCTGATTTAAGCCTAATACTAGGTCAAAAGGTAATTCCAGTATAGACAAGAATCGAGAATCCATGTTATTATTATTTTATAAATATATTTCAAACTGAAACATGCTGGATCGGTAAGATCCTTTAAGCAGAGGCAAGAAGGAAATGTTTACCTTTCTTGTGAGTGGCCAGGTAATCCTTATCTCTATATGATCCTCGTATGTGATTGGTCGAGAATTATTTTATCGCTTTTTGGTTTTACGTATGTAAAAACATGTTTTTTCATATCCTGAACCTAGGGTTCGTTTATTTAAACTCTTAACATACATGTAAATATTTATTTAAGAAAGTAAAAATAAGGATAATAAAAACTTTACTATATAATTAGAATTTTAATAATCATTATCTTACAATAATTTATATATATATATATATATATATATATATATATATATATATATATATATATATATATATATATATATATATATATATATATATATATATATATATATATATATATATAAAATTTAAATTTAAATATATATAAAAATTTTATATAAGGTTCACATTAAATATAATACAGGAATATTATTATATATAACACTTCCACATACATTTTACACATAATGTTTATGATTATTTTATATTAAAATTCTCTAAATCTTTGCAAATATGCCAATCATTTATATCATTATCGATGATATAGTTTCGTGTCTCAGTAATACCTTCAGTTAACACATACGTAAAAAGTTCCCGCTCAGATATCATAGTATATTTACATTCGGGGTTACGTGCATAAATACTTTCCTGCCATTGTTTTCTAAGTAGATAAATGAATTTCTGTACGTCTATAGAACTTAGGAAGCGGTCGATGCTGTGCGTAGGATCATCGATCAGGGTTTTCTTAAATGCGTAGTATTCTTGGTATAACATGTAATGAATTACGGTTACGTAATTAGATAACATAAATGTCTTCTTCATCTGTATTAACATTCGCTTACGTACCTCTAACATATATTTCATCTGAGCTACGCCTGAAATGTAGAATCCAAATGATGTAGGTTCAAATGCGGCTGTTTCAATATTTCTCTCCCATAATCTAACTTCCAAACTGATTATGTTTTGATGTTTATAAAATGATAGAGTAAGTTGCTTATCGCTGGTTTCTTCGCACAGAATAATAACTGTTTCGGTCCAGTTTAAAGCTGAGTTTGGTTTAAAGTATTCTGTAAGCCACTCTTCAGTGTGATTACATATACGAAGTAATTCACCTGGACTCACGAAAATACGCTTGGTATTATAACAGGGTGATTGGGTAGCACATTTGAAAAATTCAAATCCATTGGGTTTTCTTTTATATAAGAATGAAACCCTACTTCCTGGGA
Source organism: Trachelipus rathkii (assembly GCA_015478945.1). NCBI lineage: Eukaryota > Metazoa > Arthropoda > Malacostraca > Isopoda > Trachelipodidae > Trachelipus > Trachelipus rathkii. The sequence goes on from JABUQX010140493.1 coordinate 22,225, forward strand.
TCTTGATTTTCCACTGGATAATGTCTTGTATTGGGGTATACATGTTAAGGTGGTTCATGATATACACTTAGTGAAAATAGAACACTTTTATTACAAACCAGAGAACTTGTGCACCGCTTAAGAGCCAAAACGAGTATGATTTTAAAATGAGTTTGGATCTAAAACACACATCCTCCAATATAATTTTCATCCAATCAGAGATAAGGTTCAGGATATGAAAAAACATGTTTTTACATACGTAAAACCAAAAAAGCGATAAAATAATTCTCGACCAATCACATACAGGTCATATAGAGATAAGGATTACTCCGGCCACTCACAAGAAAGGTAAACATTTCCTTCTTACCTGCTTAAAGGATCTTACCGATCCAGCATGTTTCAGTTTGAAATATATTTATAAAATAATAATAACATTGATTCTCGATTCTTGTCTATACTGGAATTACCTTTTGACCTGGTATTAAGATCAGCCTGGGATGCAAAAGGTTTATCCTAGAATTTATACCTAAATTTAGGCTAACGTAGTTATTGCACCACTTTTACAGAAAAGGTCAGTTTGAAATATATTTTGACCGGGAATTAGGCCTAAATCCTTTGGGGTACAAAGGATTATCCTAAATTTAGACCTAAGGTAGTTATTTCAACACATTTACAGAGATCAGGTCAGTTTCGTATCTGTAGGAGTGCGGGTTGTTGTGTTTTCTCGTGATGATGGATTGTCAATGTACATAGATAATAATAATAATAAGAAAATCGAATTATTTAAAAACTTTGAAATATTTTTAGTTAACATCGAGCGAATAATAATATAAATGTAAGTGAATAATTGTTGTTTTTTTAAATAAGAACTTAGAAAGATTTTAATAAAATACATGATATGTTAGCAGAGAAGAACTTATTTTGTTATTTTTATACTTATTACATGGGTAAAGATGATGTAAAGCTGTAAGTCAATAGAACAAAACATGGCGTAGCTTGGTGTAGAGGGGTGCTAGGGGCTAGCCTTGCTGATTTACTGATTTATTGCTTTAAGGTACGTAAAATATATGTTTTTAATAAAATTTCATAAAATTTTAGTAAAAGTTATTTTAAAACTTGATAGTTATAAAATTTATAAACAAAAAGTATTAACAGTTAATAATAAATTCTTTGTTCAAAGATAATGATTGATTTATTATAGAAGTTTTAAGAAACTTTGAAATAATTTTAGTTATATTTGAATGATTAATATAAATGTATGTGTTTAATTAAAACATAAAATGTTTTAATAAATTATACGTTATATGTGTAAGTGAGTGTGTGTAAGTAAATCTGTGTGTAAGTGTAAGTAAATCTGCGTGAGTGTAAGTAAATCTGTGTGTGAGTGTAAGTAAATCTGTGTGAGTGTAAGTAAATCTGCGTGTGTAAGTAAATCTGTGTGTGAGTGTAAGTAAATCTATGTGAGTGTAAGTAAATCTGTGTGTGAGTGTAAGTAAATCTGTGTGAGTGTAAGTAAATCAGCGTGTGTAACTAAATCTGTGTGTGAGTGTAAGTGTAAATGTAAGTGTCTATGGGTAAATGTAAGTGTCATAGTGAATGTGTGTATAAGTGTCATAGTGAATGTGTGTATAAGTGTAAGTGTGTGTGTGTGTGTGTGTGTGTGTGTGTGTGTGTGTGTGTGTGTGTGTGTGTGTGTGTGTGTGTGTGTGTGTGTGTGTGTGTTCTAAATAATAATAACAATAAAAATAATATCATCATCCGCTCATCATGCTCATCTCTCGTCGTAAATGCTCAGGTCGACTTTCATTGGTTAGCGCAAATTCATTGACCTCGTATTAAAACAATTAAAACAAAACATGGTTATCCCCTAGGTTAGGTAACACCTCTATTGTTTTACTGCTGCTTTAAAGATTATGTGAGTTAAAGCAGTAAAGCAGTGAGTTAAAGCAGTAAAGAAGAAAGGAGGAAGTAAATAACACAAAGTATAATAATAAAAATAAAAATAAAATAAAAAAAAAAATAAAATAATAAAAAAATAAATAATAAAATAATAAAAAAAATAAATAATAATAAAATAAATAAAAAGTATTAAAACAAAATAAAAAACATAATGTTAATAAATATATGAGTTAAAACAGTAAAGCAGAAAGTTAAAACAGTAAAGCAGAAAGTTAAAGCAGTAAAGCAGAAAGTTAAAGCAGTAAAGCAGAAAGTTAAAGCAGTAAAGCAGAAAGTTAAAGCAGTAAAGCAGTAAAACAAACGCATACTAATCCCCCTAGGTGTTAGGTAACACCTCTATTGTTTTACTGTTTTACTGCTTTAGGTATGTAAAACATATGAGTTAAAGCAGTAAAACATGAGTTAAAGCAGTAAAACATGAGTTAAAGCAGTAAAGCAGTAAAACAAAAGCATACTAACCCCCCCTAGGTGTTAGGTAACACCTCTATTGTTTTACTGATTTACTGCTTTAGAGTATGTAATGTTAATGTTTTTAGTAAAATTTCGTACAATTGTAGTAAAATAAAATGTTTATATATCAGACACTCAGGATTTTTTTCTTCTTACATACAATTTTTAAAAATTTATAAATTAAAATGTATTAAGTAAAAAGTATTAAGTAAAAATAATGTTAATAAATATATGTGTTAAATAATAGGTATGTAATGAGTTACAGTTTTAGGTTCGCGAAAATGTTTTTAATAAAAAATGTTTAAGTATGAAATAAAAATGAATGACTCATAGTATATTTGAAAAGAAATTCTTTGAAATGCTTAAGTATGAAATAAAAATGAATGACTTATAGTATATATATTTTTCATTCGCGCTGGATGCGGAAAAATTGCGCCTGCGGGCGCACGCGGCGGGCGGGTACGCGGAAATATTGCGCCTGCGGGCGCACGCGGCGGGCGGGGACGCGGCGGATCGCACCTGCGGGTGCGGGATTGTCAGCCTTCACGCGGAGGGCGCACACTGCGCCCTGGTGGTCCACTTATGAACTAGGGGGGGAAGACATTAATATTAACTCTGTTCTATGATGTGGGGTAGAGATGAGCCATCAAAGATGATTTCATCAAAGATGAATCATCAATATAGATGGGATCAAAGATGACGTCATCAAAGATGAGTCATCAAAGATGAACCTTCAAAGTTGAGGCATCAATGCTGAGACATTTATGCTGGGGCATCAAAGTTGAGGCATCAAAGTTGAGGCATCAAAATATCGAGTGTGTGAGTGTAAGTGTAAGTGTATCTGTGTGTGGGTACGAGTGTAAGTGTATATGGTTTAATGTAAGTGTCATAGTGTGTATAAGTGTCATAGTGAATGTGTGTATAAGTGTCGTAGTGTATGTGTGTATAAGTGTTAGAAAAAGACTAACTCATAGTAGGAAGCATCCTAGCAACTTGTAATATACACCAATCGATTCCTCATACCTTATTACCTAGGGGTAGACACCCATATTAGGGCTATTCTAGGCTCAGGGGAGGCTAGAAAAGGCTTGAAAAAAGTGGCACTCAGTTGGCACTATGTGGCCTCCGCCTTGGCACTGTGGCACTCCTTAACTCGATGGCACTCCTTGGCACTCAATTGGCACTCATTGGCACTCACTTGGCACTCATCTAATACTCATAGAACACTAATAGAACATCACTAGGTACTCTTTACGGTGATTGGGAACCATCAAAGCCATCAAGTTAGCGTGGGTCAAAATTGACCCATGGTATATGGCAAGGTTAAGGACGAAATATCATGGTCAAACAAGGTAAAGACATCAAAAATAGGGCTAAGCCCCTAAAGAAAGCCCAAAAATTACCGTGGGCCCAAAAATATTATGGGTTCACAAAGGTTGGTGGAAATTTCCGGGGCAAAAAATTGACCCATGGAGAGACCAAAAGAGGAGTAGCTTAAAGTACCCAAATGGGCAAGAAATTGACCGAGAGCATCTGTAAGGTGGTCAAACAAGGTAAGACATCAAAATAGAGATTTCAGCCCTAAAGAGGAAGATCAAAAAATTACCGTGGGCAAAATTGCCCACAGTCGAAAAATGGGGGGTAAAATACAGGGGTAATACATTGCAACGGTTGCTGACGCAACCGTTTGGCGCAACCCTTCTTCGAAGGGTTGCTAAAAATTAGGGTTGCCGAAAAAATTAGGGTTGCCAAAAAATTAGGGTTGCCAAAAAATTAGGGTTCTCAAAAAATTAGGGTTCTCAAAAAATTAGGGTTCTCAAAAAATTAGGGTTCTCAAAAAATTAGGGTTCTCAAAAAATACCGTGGGCCAAAAATGACCCATGGAAGATCAAAGGGTTGGTCGGAAAAAAAGGTAAAGGCCCAAAAAGGTCAAGGCTTAAAAAGGTCAAGGTCAGAGTAAAAATTTGGAGCTCAAAAAAAGGTCAAGCCAAAAGGTCAAGCAAAAGGTCAAGGAGCAGTAAAAATTGGGCTCCAAAAAAAAGGCCTCAGAGTGATGAGTTCCTGGACGCTGTGGTCAAAATGACCAACACTAGCAATATACACCCCCTACTACTTATATATATGCGTGAGTGTGTGTGTGTGTGTGTGTATATCTATGTATATGTTTGTATGTTTGAGAAATGTGTATTTCATACTTGTAACATGTAATTTGGAGAAACTTATGGAAAAGAAGCAGAAGAAATGAAAAGAATAAAAAGTGTAACAAACCTTAGACGCGTGACTGGAGTTGTTCCTCTTAAGTCAATGAAATTTAAGTTAGTCACAAACGATAACTAAAGTTAAGATGAGAAAGTGAGCGATACAAATCGGCATATTACACACACGATCTACTTCCTCAATGAGTGTCTCTTTAAGACAAAGTTAAAAACTGCTTTTGAATCTTCAGCAAGATTCTTTTTGTAATTTTTATTTTTTTTCAGATTTTACATCTTACATCTTTATCAGAAATGTATTTTTTTTTTTCATTAATCATATTATTCTTCTTACTTTTGCTTCTTTTCTTCAATTTTTTTTTCATAATTTCTTTTTCTTTTTCTTTTTCTTTTTTTTTTTTTTCTTTTTTTTCTTTTCTTTTTCTTTTTCTTTTTCTTTTTCTTTTTTTTTTTTTTTTCTTTTTCTTTTTTCTTTTTTTTTTTCTTTTTCTTTTTTTTTTTCTTCTTTTCTTTCTTCTTCTTCTTCTTCTTCTTCTTCTTCTTCTTCTTCTTCTTCTTCTTCTTCTTCTTCTTCTTCTTCTTCTTCTTCTTCTTCTTCTTCTTCTTCTTCTTCTTCTTCTTCTTCTTCTTCTTCTTCTTCTTCTTCTTTCTTCTTCTTCTTCTTCTTCTTCTTCTTCTTCTTCTTCTTCTTCTTCTTCTTCTTCTTCTTCTTCTTCTTCTTCTTCTTCTTCTTCTTCTTCTTCTTCTTCTTCTTCTTCTTCTTTTTCTTCTTCTTTTACTAACTAATAGATTAGTTGCACATCTTGAAGATCATGGATTGCTCAAAAATTCCCAACACGGTTTTAGAAGAAATAGATCATGCTTAACAAATTTACTAGAATTCTTTAATGTGGTTATTAACTGATGTAGATAACTATAAATCTTTTGATGCAATTTACCTAGATTTTCAAAAAGCATTTGATACCCTCCCTCATCAAAGATTATTGGAAAAGCTTAGAGCTCATGGTATTCGAGAAAGACTTTTAAATTGGATTCAAAATTGGTTATTGGACCGACGACAACGAGTCGTTATCAATGGTGAATGCTCAGATTGGACGAATGTTACTAGTGGTGTACCCCAAGGATCTGTCCTGGGTCCAATACTGTTCATTATATATGTAAATGACATAGATGACAATGTTTTAGGCAATATTTCGAAATTTGCGGATGATACGAAACTTGGAAATCGCATAATATGTGAGAAAGATTATCAATTACTCCAAAGCGACTTAAACAAGATTGTAAATTGGTCAAAAACATGGCAAATGAAATTTAATACTGATAAATGTAAAGTTATACATTTTGGGAGTAGGAACAATGAATATGATTACAAAATAGATGACACAATTATCAAAGTTGTCAGTGAGGAAAAGGATCTAGGAGTATTAATTAATAAAGATTTAAAGTTTGCGAAACAATGTGCTGAAGCTGTTAAAAAAGCCAATAAAGCTCTAGGATTTATTGCCAGAAACTTCGAATATAAATCTAAAAATATAATACTTCCTCTCTATAAAACATTAGTTAGGCCTCATCTGGAATACGCAGTGCAGTTTTGGAGTCCATACCTCAAAAAGGACATAGAAAAAATTGAAAGAATTCAAAGAAGGGCAACCAAATTAATACCAGAATTGAGAGGTAAGTCATACGACCAACGACTACGCGAATTAGATATACATTCTTTAGAAACAAGAAGATTGAGAGGAAAATTAATAGAAGTCTTCAAAATACTAAATAAATTTGAAAATATCGATTACAGGCAATTCTTTAGATATGATTTTAACGATGTAACACGAAGTAATGGGCATAAACTTTGTCATAAACGATTTCAAACCAATATAGCAAAGAATTTCTTCACTTACGATGTAATTGAGAAGTGGAATAGTCTCTCTTATGAAATAGTGAACAGCGGCAACATCGATTTATTCAAGAAAAAGTTAGATAAACACTTTAAGGAAATTGGTCTGTGAACTTCAACTCATACCGAATCTTACTTTATTAAAACGATAGAATTAGATAAGGTGAAATCAAACGAACTATTGAGATCATTTGATAAATGTTAAAAGTACATCTTAAAAGAATTTGGGTGCCGAACTTATATTGAACAGTTTTAATATTTACCCCTTAGAGGTAAATTTACCGCAAAGGTTTACCGCTGTTCTAGCACTCTAAGTCGGTGGTCGCATTGATCACACTATCATCTTAATTTGTAATAACAGCTTTGATGTTCACCGCTTAGAGGGTTATTTCTAACGTTCTAAGCCGGTGACATCATCGATCACATTATCATAATATTTTGTATTAACAATTTTGATATCCACCACTTAGAGGGTTATTTCTAACGTTCTAAGCCGATGACCTCATCGATCACACTATCGTCTTAATTTGTAATAACAGTTTTGATGTCCACCACTTAGAGGGTTATTTCTAACATTCTAAGCCGGTGACATCATCGATCACACCACAATAATATTTTTTAATAACAGTTTTGGGGTTCACCGTTTAGAGGGTTAATTATAACGTTCTAAGCCGGTGACCTCACATCTTCCCTCAGACTAGCCTTGAGTGGACTGTAAGTCTTTGGATTGGTGTTCTGTAGTTCTGTAGTTCTGTAGTTCTTCTTCTTCTTCTTCTTCTTCTTCTTCTTCTTCTTCTTCTTCTTCTTCTATAATATTTCATGTTTCATTCTTTCCCACTCACAAATCTAACTTCACCTTTTCACTCTCCTCTTAATTTCTTTCCTTTTATTCCTATTCCTTCAAAGCATTTTTTCACTCACATAATAATAATAATAATAATAATAATAATAATAATAATAATAATAATAATAATAATAATAATAATAATAATAATAATAATAATAATAATAATAATAATAATAATAATAATAATAATAATAATAATAATAATAATAATAGAACAAAGAAAGAGTAGAAGAGTTTGTTTCTTGTTCTCGTCTTCTTCGATTTACTCAAGTACAAAGTTTGTATTTGCAAAGAAGAAAAGATTTTAATATATATCCTTTGCATCTCCTCACGCACACACACCACACACACACACACACACACACACACACACACATACACACACACACTCTTTACATATTCTTTGCATATTCACAACTTTGCATCTCCTCACGCACACACACACACACACACACACACACACACACACACACACACACACACACACACACACACACATATTCTTTGCATATTCACAACTTTCATATATATATATATATATATATATATATATATATATATATATGTAATATGTATAATATGTAATAAATATATATATATATATATATATATATATATATATATATATATATATATATATAAATATATATATATATATATATATATATATATATATGTATATGTCGGTACTTATTTTTCTATATATATATATATATGTATATACTCATATTTATATATATATATATATATATATATATATATATATATATCTTTTTCTTTATCATTTCTTTATCATCCTCCTTTCCTCAGATTGGGGGTGAGGTGCGCAACATGCACCGGAAACAAAATGTTAGTAGAACATGACATAAGTCAAAATGAAAGTCCCTTCACACCTTCCACCCTCATACCTTTAAAAGTGAGAGCCAATCGCAGCTGAAAAAAATCACAATAGGGCTTCACAAGGCTACAACGTGACCCACTGTGGTATATCGTCAATGTGGAGTTCATCCCCTGGACCAGTCAGTCCCACAGCCATACAAAACCACACCATTCACACCTATCCCATGAACTAAAACTTTCCTTCAGGCATTTCTTTACTGATTCAATCCACTTTCCCTCCGGTCTCCCATCCGATCGATTCCCAGTACACTTACCATTATACACTCGCTTAACCAACCGACTATCATTCATCATTTTCATAAGACCAAACTAAAGCAATGCATTCTCGTTTATTCTCTCATTTACGCCTTTCTTCACACAACATAACTTCCTCATTTTATCATTTTACCAATTCTTCTAACACCTAACACATCCCTAAGATTATCCATCTGAATAGATTTGCACCTTATATCTATACCTCTTATTTTACACCATAGTTTCACCACTATACATTAACACTGGTGATAACATATACCCTCATGCAGAACCTTGGCGCGCTCAAGACAGTTTTTTTGCTTTCACCATAGATTTAATTGCACCAACAACCTTCCTACAGTTCACAATTTTCATACTACATGCACTCTGCATCATCCGTTCCCTTTTCATCCAACATATAGCCTAATATTTAAATTCCCATACTTATTCCAATTGCTCATCATCAAACATGATTTCACACCGCCGGCTCTCCTCACCTCACTTACACCTTGATCTTATCTACCTTTACTTTCAAACCTCTCCATTTACACACCTTACCAAACCCCTTTACCAATTCTCTTAAATTCTCTTCAGAATTACTAACAAACACAAAACCAAATCATCTGAGTGCAAAAAGCAGGGTAACCCCACTCCCTCCCATTCTTTATCAGCCTAACTTTCTAACACTCTCCCTTGTCACCCCCACCATAAATTCTTTCATCACCAAATCCATATACAAACGAAATAGCCATGAAGACTTAGGACATGTTTGCAGCTCTCCGTTATTTATAAAAAAACAATTCACTCTACACTCCGTTTATTCTCACACACGCTCTACTATCAACATACATACTTTTCATTTCATTTAGAAGTCTATTACCAACACCATATGTTACTAACACCTGCCAGAGTGCGTCCCTGTTAATCCTGTCATACTCCTATTGCAAATCCATAAAACTTAAATACAGTTTGTTTTCCTTTACTCTAATTTTCTTACCCATTTGCTTCAATGTAAAAAATTGATCTACACATCTTCTAAAACTTCAAATTGCACTTTTTCCTTCGTTAATCAGCCCCTCTGTTACTCGCTCCACTCATTCAGCCAAAATGGCAGCATATATCTTCCATACAACCAGGATGGAAAAAATAAAGATTTTATTAAGAAAAAACAAAAACCAATGTTTTTTTCATAAAAAAAAAAATAAAAATGTTTTTTTTTTTTGTTTATTTGGGTTTTATACCTTTAAAATTAATATTTAAAAAATTTTTTTAATTGTGTAGTACATATATAATGTTTTTATAACTTTTTGAGCCTAAATATTTGTATTATATGACTAAGTTTTGTAAATTATCAAAAGATTAAAATTCGCAAAATGTTGCCAGATGTTGCCAAATGCTGCCAATTTGGTTAAACATACTCTCACTCGAGTTTCTTAAATATAAGATACTTAGTGGCTATACTTGTAAACTAAGCTAAACTAAACTAAAAGAGAAGATATATTTAAATTCAAATTTAATGAATGTCACTATATATATATATATATATATATATATATATATATATATATATATATATATATATATATATATATATATATATATATATATATATATATATAATTTTTAAAATACAGTATATATATATATATATATATATATATATATATATATATATATATATATATATATATATATATATATATATATATATATATATATATATATATATATATATATATATATATATATATATATATATATATATATATATATATATATATATATATATAAATAACAGAGTTAAAACACTAGTAATTATTATTATTATTTTATTATTATTATTATTATTATTATTATTATTATTATTGTGTGTGTGTGTGTGTATTATTATTATTATTATTATTATTATTATTATTATTTTTTATTATTATTATTGTTATTATTATTATTATTATTATTGTCCTTGTGTATTATTGTGTGTGTTATTTATTATTATGGTAGTAATATTTTTTTGTATTGTGTATTATAATTGTTATTATTATTATTGTTATTGTGTGTATTATTAAATTAGTTGTGTGTTATTATTATTATTGTGTTATTATTATTATTATTGTTATTATTATTATTGTTATTATTATTATTGTTATTATTGTTTGGGATCAATGGACTGAAAACGTCCTAATTGGCTCTTTTCTCATCTATGTTCCTGTGTATTAATGTGTATGTGGCATGATTATGTATTTCATAGAGATAATGAAGCATTTTTTGATTTTGAGTTTGATTATTGTTATTGTTATTGTTATTGTTATTATTGTTATTTTTATTATCATTCCAATTCATTCCATTCCATTCCATTCCATTCCATTCCATTCCATTCCATTCCATTCCATTCCATTCCATTCCATTCCATTCCATTCCATTCCATTCCATTCCATTCCATTCCATTCCATTCCATTCCATTCCATTCCATTCCATTCCATTCCATTCCATTCCATTCCATTCCATTCCATTCCATTCCATTCCATTCCATTCCATTCCATTCCATTCCATTCCATTCCATTCCATTCCATTCCATTCCATTCCATTCCATTCCATTCCATTCCATTCCATTCCATTCCATTCCATTCCATTCCATTCCATTCCATTCCATTCCATTCCATTCCATTCCATTCCATTCCATTCCATTCCATTCCATTCCATTCCATTCCATTCCATTCCATTCCATTCCATTCCATTCCATTCCATTCCATTTGTTCATTCCATTCCATTCCATTCCATTCCATTCCATTCCATTCCATTCCATTTCGATTCCATTCCATTCCATTCCATTCCATTCCATTCCATTCCATTCCATTCCATTCCATTCCATTCCATTCCATTCCATTTCCATTCCATTCCATTCCATTCCATTCCATTCCATTCCATTCCATTCCATTCCATTCCATTCCATTCCATTCCATTCCATTCCATTCCATTCCATTCCATTCCATTCCATTCCATTCCATTCCATTCCATTCCATTCCATTCCCATTCCATTCCATTCCATTCCATTCCATTCCATTCCATTCCATTCCATTCCATTCCATTCCATTCCATTCCATTCCATTCCATTCCATTCCATTCCATTCCATTCCATTCCATTCCATTGCGTATGTGTATGTGTGTGTGTGTATTATTTGTTTCTAAGTTTACTGTATATTTTTGTTAAAATATTTTATTTATTTATTTGTTTAATCTCTCTGCTTTCCTCTTCTTGTCCATTCTTATAAATTTAATATTTGGTCCTTCCATTTTATATATATATATATATATATATATATATATATATATATATATATATATATATATATATATATATATATATATATATATATATATATATATATATATATATATATATATATATATATATATATATATTATCTTCCTCCTATCCCCAGATTGGGGTGAGGTTCGTAGCATACGGAACAGAAAAGTAGTAGAAGAACATGACGCAAGTCGAAAAGAAAGCCCACCTATTACCGTCCCCTTTATACCCCAGTGAGAAATCGTCGCAATCAGAGAAAACCCACACTGAGGCTTCACAGAGACTGCGACGGATCCTCCTGTGGTATCTCTGCGTTCAATGTGGGCGGCTCCAATCCCTTGGGCAAAGCCCACAACCATACCCCCTCACAAAATCCCGAGATTCAATTCCTGTTATGTACCTTTCCCCTTGCCTCTACCAGACTCATATTCCTCTCCTTCAGGCATTCCTTTACTGATTCAATCCACTTTTTTTTCGGTCTCGCAGCCGGCCGATTCACAGCACACTCACCACTATACATCCGCTTAATCAACTAACTATCATCCATCCTTTCCATATGACCGAACCATCTCAATGTACTCTCATTTATTCTCTTATTTACGCCCTTCCATTCATCCAGTCCACACCATTCCATTCCATCTGTTTCCTCTTATTCCTTATTCCTTTCCTCCGTTTCGTCCTTCCCATCTAAAATTCCTTCCTTCCTTCCAACTCTCCTACTACATTCTGTATCTTCCGCTCCCTTTTCATCCAACATATACCCTAAATATTTAAACTCAGATACTTGTTCCAGTTGCTCACTATCTAACATGACTTTACACCGCTGGCTCTCCTCACTCACTACAATAACCTTACTCTTATCTTCATTTACTTTCAAACCCCTCCTTTTACACACCTTGCCCAACCCCTCTACAAATCCTCTCAAACTCTTTTCAGATTCACCACACAAAACCAAATCATCAGCATCATTCTATCATCTTCCCCTGCTACCCCCACCTCTAATTCTTTCATAACCTATTCATATACAAATTAAATAACCAAGGAGACATAACACATCCCTGCTTCACTCCGCTGTTAATATTAAACCAATCATTTTCGACTCCATTAATTCTTATACACGCTTCACTATCGTCATAAATACTTTTGAATCCATTCAGAAGCCTACCACCAACACTATATATATCACTAACACCTGCCACAGAGCTTCCCTTTTAATCCTTTCATCGCCTGTTGCAAAATCCATAAAACCTAAATACAATTTATTCTTTTTCTCTTTCATTTTTTCAATCATTTATTTCAATGTAAAAATTTTATCCACACATCCTATGTCACTTCTTAATGAACCTTGTTCTTCACCAATCAGTCCTTCAGTCACTCGAAGCACTCTTTCAATCAAAATGCCAGCATATATCTTCCTTACAACACTCTATAAACTAATTCCCCTAAAGTTGCTACAATTCCTCTTATCCACCCTACCTTTATATAAAGGTACTTTTACTGCTCTCTTCCAATCCCTTGGAAGTATAACCTCCATAAACGCTTTGTTGCACAACTTCCAAATCCTTTCAATCACCATCTCGCCTCCATTTTTGATTATTTCACCAGTAATTTCATCTATGTCTGCAGATTTACCATTCTTCATCTCTCTCACCATACCCATTACCTCCTCCTTACTAATTACCTCATCCCTAAAATAATTATTTCTTCTTGCACCATCAAACCCACATACATTCACTATCACCTCTTCATTACTGCCAATGTTATGCAGATTTTCGAAGTGTTCCTTCCACACTCTTCTCACATATATTTCATCAGTTACGCAAGAACCATCCCTATTCATTATTCTATGCAGATTCCCCTTACTCTCATTCTTAAGCTTTCGCGCTTCCCCTCAGAAAATAATATATATATATATATATATATATATATATATATATATATATATATATATATATATATATATATATATATATATATATATATATATATATATATATATATATATATATATATATGATTGTATATATCTGTATTCAATTTTTTGGAATTAGAACTGTCACAAGAGATATATGTAAGATTAAATTTATTAAAAATTTTACTGGGGTCTAGAAAGCACTAAAAGGGTAACATTGAGAGAGAAATCACATACCAGTAGCTTGATAAAATAAATATTAAATAACAATTATTATGAGTCTGTAAATGGGAAAGAATGAGGGGAACAAAATAAAATAATAGCAAGAAAACTCCAAATAATAAAAGGACAGTCAAAATGGACAAAGAAGGACAGGCAAATAGGACAAGTAAATCAGGACAAAACAGTCAGGACAAATAGTCAGGACAAAATCCGGACCGAAAGGACAGTCATAAAGTCATTCAGGTCGGCTTTGAAATCATCGTCAGTGAAATGCTGGAATTCTCGATATTATCAGGGTCTCTCTCTCTCTCTCTCTCCGGTG
>JABUQX010140494.1:2500-13014 GCA_015478945.1 Trachelipus rathkii
ACTAAATATCAGTTTGGAAGTAGAATATGCCGCCCTGCTAAATCTCAGAGTGGAAAAAAGTCAGATTTTCCAATTGATATTAACTCTATTTTTCCTTTGATTAGGAACTTGACAACGAATTTAAATAAGTTAAGTACTATTATTAATACGCTAAATACATATGTATGTAAATAAGATTGAAAAGAGGTTGGATATCTTTCAAGATCGCTTAAAAGAATTAGAAACTAAAAAATAGTGATTTTAATAAGAGACTTTGTGAAGTGGAAAATAAGATAATCATAGTTGGAACGAAGGAACGAAGGAATATTACCAAGTCATAACTAAAAGGATAAAATTTGCTGTTTTTAATGTGTTTGGTTACGCTCCTTGCACAAAATTGAAAAAATTTGTCTTTCAGTCTTTCAGTATTCCGTTGAAAGAAATGTACGTCCAATCTTTCAACATAAATTGAAGGAGAACTGGTTTGTGATCGGTCTTTTAAGGTTGAATCTTTTAACATAAATTCAAGAGTTTATTATTTGGGAAATAAAATATCTATGTGCATGCTTTGTACTATATACTTTATAAACACCATATAAAGTACTGGTATAAAATAAAAAAAAAAGACAAGAGTGAAACGTTTCCTGTTTAGCTTAGTTATTCTCTTGTTCATTCTTTATATGCGTAAAGCAAAAATTTAAGGTGCAAACTTGTGCGTATTTATTTTTACGTTTTGAAACCTATATGTCTTAACTCACTTTTCTTACTAAAAAACCAAAATTTAAATAAAACTTATATAATAGGAATTAACGTACATTTAAGAAGTGTAAAGTTTAAAAGTTCGTTTAAGAATATATATCTTTTTATATTTAAAATAAGTATAAGCGACTTTTATATATTTGTAAATATAGGAGATTTTAAAGAATTTTAAAGATTAAATAAAGTTTTTTTAATGGATAAAATTTTTAACGTGTGTAAATTTTAAAGAGGAAAGAAAAGGGAGGGAGTAGGGGGGAGGAGGAGGGGGAAGGGGGGTGGGAAGAAATATAAATTGATAGTGTAGGTTATAACCTTTTATATTTTTACTGTATATTGTCATTTTAACCTTTTTTATTGGAAGTGATTTTAAGGAGTTTTTAAGTAACTAACCTTTTATTGTGTCTTATATTATTTTAACGTATTTTGTTGTTGATATTGTGGGTTGGTGAGCGGGGTGGTAGCCCTTGGTGTTGGGAATTACCAAGGGTGGGGGTTCCCATAAAGCGTACAGCCTGAGTGAGTTATCTATAGAAATAGGGAAAGATGGGGAGGAGAGTGGTAATGTGGGGTGTATGAATGTGAGAGGGGTAAACGAGGATTTGAAGAGGGAGGAAGTAGGGTTGATGTTTGAGGAAAAAAGGTTGGATGTGCTAGGGATAACAGAAACCAAGTTGAAAGGAAAGAGGGAGATGAATTTTGGAGAATACAAGGGGTGATATGTATTTTAAGGGTGAACAGTGGGCGAGAGGGTGGAATAGTTAAAAGGGGAAAGATGTGGGGGATAAGGTGGGGCAGCCTGTGTGGCTCTCAGGTGAGTTCTAAGTTATGTGGGTAGGAGAGTGAAGTCAGGGGAAATGTGGGTTTTGTATGTGCAGCCTGGTGGGTCAGGTGAGGGAGGAGGAGAAAAGATTTTGGGAGGAACTGGACAGGTGTGGGAAGAGTTTTGGGGTAAAATGAAAAAAGAATTTGTCTATTGGGGGGTGAATACAGAGTGGGAAGAGGGTGGGGGTGGGAAGAATAAGCCAGGACCTTTTAGAATTTAGGGGAGAGGAATGCTGTGGGAGAAAGTCTGATAGGAGTTGTGTCGAAAGAAGAATTAAGGTGGGAATGCAATGGTTTAAAGTGACAATCAAATTGCCCTTGGAAGAATTAGAGACAGAGGCGGTGTCAAGATTTAATATCGGGCGGGACAAAATGGTCGTCTCATGTCGAAAGAACAGATCGTAAGGTGTCCGGTCGAGGTAATCGTTAGGGAAAGAAAAAAAAAGTCATCAAAGTCGGCGCGTCGAGAAGTCGTCTCCGAGATTCGAAGAGTCTCGGCTCGTCTAAAATCAAAGAGTCGAAAGTCGGCATTAAAGCTCTCAGCGTTATCGTCCGTCGGGAGTCACTCGAAATCGTCGTCGTCGTCGTCGTCATCCGGCATCATCGTTCGAAATCGGATCGGTCAGGGAAAAAGAACAGATCGAAAATCGAAACAATCGAAATCTTATCCGTCTCAACGCGTCGATCAAAATCAAATATTCCGGCGATCCTTTGCAAAGTCAAAAAAAATCAAGAGAAAAATAATCGTCAGAAAAGATCGATTCTTTTCCGAAATCATCGTTTCGCGTCATCAAAATCAGAATCAAAAAAAAGATCATATCAAATCAGTCGTCGTCAATGTTGAAGGGTAGAGGGGGGGGTGGAGGGAATGGCTGTATAGATTGTATAACATATATTTGGAGGTGGTGAGGTACCACAGGATTGGGAGGATGGTTGTTTGGTTCCTCTGTATAAGGGGAAAGGGGATATTGCAGGATTAGTTTAGAAACTTGAACAAATGGTTTTCCTGCATCTTTTGATGAGTACATAAACATATGTTTTCCCCAAATTCGTGATTTCATCCTATCATTAAAATTTTTGATGGGACATATGTGTCCCACTAGCACTATAAAGTGGGACAAAAGTGTCCCACTAGCACTATTATGTGGGACTAAAGTGTCCCTTTAGTGCTATTTACTTCCATATCAAAATATTTTGTGAATGAACCATTTGCAATTTTTACACTTACTTTTCATAAGAAGGTTCTAAAACAAAGTGCGCTCAAATTTTATTCAAATAAAAAAATTAATCCTCACAAAAAAATCTATAATTTCTAGTATATAGATGAATATAATTTGGACATTTTGAAAATAAACCTATAAGACATTTTATATATATATATATATAAAAAAATATATATATTTTATATATATATATATATATATATATATATATATATATATATATATATATATATATATATATATATATATATATATATATTAATATATATATATATATTCTTATTATATAAGAATAAAGCAGTTTTTACATAAAGCAACCTGGCATTCTCGGTAAATTGTCTTTGTCCTTTTTTCTATTTTTCTTTGGTCACATCTAGCACATCTCCCTCTCGTTTCTCCTTCTATTGGGAAATTGCTTCCAACATGCTTCATAAACTTACATTTTCTGAGGGTCTCCCAAAGCTTCTCTTTCTACTAATGTCTGCCTCAGATTTCCCTTTCTCAATAAGCTCTTCTCCTAAATCAATTAGTTATGTTGAAAATAGAGTTTTTTTTTATAATGTACATCATTATAAATTACCCATGCATGTTTTTGAGAGCAGTTGAAATATAACTTTGACAGAAGCAATCTTGCTATATCCATTGACATTGCATTTTTTATAGCAATATTACCTACTGATTGCTTCAGAGACCAATACAATTCCATTTTTGGCAGTCTGACATAACCCATTATAATTGAAATCCTCAAAATAATCATTATTTCTCCAACGCTAGTTGGAGAAACTGAAAAGTCTTTTTCTTCCCCATATAATTTTAACCGCTCATTTGTACACTGTGGAATGAAAATTAACAAACTTCTAGGGAATAATTCAAAAATATATCCAAAACAGTTGATGACCTGTTGATATCAGCAAGTACAAACCCATTTATTTTGTTAGGAATTGTAAATTTTGGAACCAAAGATGAATTAACTTCAGACCACTCTGACTCATTTTCCAATACTGTAGAGTGCAGATGCTTCATCTTCAATATCACTGTCTTCATCTTCCTGTGAGCTCGACTCATTTTCAGATTCCCCTGATAAATAGTCGTCTGATGAAAACTTCATATTCTTCCAATAGTGATGAAATTTTGCTGTATCTTGCTGGTCTATTCTTATCAATAATATATAGTAAATATATATATATATATATATATATATATATATATATATATATATATATATATATATATATATATATATATATATATATATATATATATATATATATATATATATATATATTTATATATTTATTTATACTATATTCTTCAATATATATATATATTGTGTATGTATGTGTGTTTATTGCTATTTTTACATGCCGAATTTAAAAAAAAATTACTGCAATGTTAATTTATACTGGGCGACAGGGACAATTATATCCCAGGAATAAACGCGGAAGGGACAATATAGTACCATGAAGTATATTTTAGCTATATCCTAAAACGTAACAATTATAAATTCTATTATATAACTCTTGAAACATTAAACACATGTTACACACATGATTTTAGTATATTCATAAAAAATATTAAATAAAAAGCAATTAAAAATTTACTTCAAGCATTACATTTGTTGACTTTTGCAGAAACAAGTTCGTTCTACCTGTAGTATGTACGATAATTTTTTTTTTCAAATATCGCTCAAATCGTACGTCTGGCACCGAACAGAACTCTAAATGTCGGTAAATATAATAATTTTTGGGTATGTTGTCCCAAAAATGAAATTTGTGCAGTGGGACATGCCGGAAACGTCGAAAGGGATAAGGGGAAAGGGGATGGGATGGAATGTGGAGGTATAGAGGTACTTATGTCTTTTAAGTATGGTGGAAAGTGTGGAGAAGAATACGGATTGAGAGAGTAAGAGAGAGGTTTAAGGAGGGAGAATGGGGGGAGAAAAGGGCTCTGGGAGAGGAGGGGTTTAGGGGAGGGGAAAAGGGGTGTGTGGATAAGTGTTTGATAAAGATGCTTGTGGAGAAAGAGTATAGAAGGAAAAGTATAGGTGAGTTTAGATTCGCTTATATGTCCGGAAGTGGAATGGGGAGTAGATGCTCGGAGTCAATGGAAGGCATCGAGTCGAGAATAAATTAAAGGAAAGAATGTCAGGCTTCAGAACATGAAATAAAAAATCCGGAAAGAGTAGATATTCCGGATAGGTAATGGATGAAAACAAGGTGTCTCATGCTAAATATTCGAAGAAATTAGAATAAAATTAAAAGAGAGAGTGCGAGTGTCGTCCGAGAATAAAGAAAATGTTTTCCTCAAATATTCAGATGTCAACTAAAACAGAAAGTAGTAAAGAAGTTGAAAATATGTAATAAGATCAGAAACTCCATCAATCAAATGCATAAAATGTAAAATTTAAAGAAGGAAAAGTCAATAAAGAAGTCGAAATCCGAGAGTCATAAATAAAATAAATTCAGGATCGGTCGTGTCGAGGAAGGAATGAAGAATGGCTCTCCGGAAAATTAAGCAAAACTTTAAGTAAGTCGAGATCTCAAAGTCGTCGTATTCAAAACAATGTGTCATGAGTTAAAATCAAATCCGGCGTTAAATGTAAAGATAAAAGAAGTTAAAAACAGTTAATAAGGTCAATAAAAGAAGTCAGAAATCCGGAAGTAAAGGAAAATCTCGTCAGAAGTCGTCCGGAAAACAAGAATCCGTCGTATCCGGCTGTCGTAAAATAGAGAACAGAGAGTGGTTAGAAGAGTTGGGAGGCGGAGGGGATAGGGAGGAAGGGGGAAACCAAGAAGGAGGTGGATGGATGGAATAAAGGGGAGATGCTGGAGGAGGGAGGGATGGGGGAGGAAGAGGGTAGGGTGTTGGCGAGAGATAGAGTGGGGTGGAGGAGGTGGGTGAGGGCGAGATGAGGAGGGGTGTGAATGAGGGAGGCTGTACGCACCACTACCCCGCTCACAGGACAAGGTGATTATTATAATAATATATATGTAATATAGATATATATATATATATATATATATATATATATATATAAATTTTATAAGTGGGCACTGCTAACTCGAAGTATTTAGTACTTTTCTTCTCTTTAATTGGCTTCTGCTGTTGCTTGTTCTTGATATATATTGGGGTTACGTGACCCCATTTTACTTCATTCTTCCTATATTGGTTGTTGACCCCTGGTTTCAGTTCTTTATGTGAGGCCACCTGATTTAGTGCTTGTTCCTTATATTTTCAGTTTCTGGTTTTTTTATATTTGGGGTCTCGTGACCCTAGTTGCTTGTTCTTTATATTGGGGTCACATTCAAGTTGCTTGTTCTTCATATTGGGATTATTTTGACCCCAGTTACTGGTTCTTTATATTGGATTTGTGACCCCAGCTGCTTAATTCTTTATATTGTAGTTTCTTGTTCTTTATTAGGTCACTTCTACCCCATTTTTTTCTTTACTTAATGGGTTCACTTGTTACCCCAGTTGCTTGTTCTTTATATTAGGGTCACGTAACCCCGAATACTTTCTTTATATTGAGGTCACGTGAACCCAGTTACTTGCTTTACATATTGTCAGTTTCTTTTTTTTTACATTGTTATCACGTGACACTAGTTGCTTGTTCTTAATGCAGTTGCGCTCTCTCTCTCTCTTTCCTCTCTCCTATATATATATATATATATATATATATATATATATATATATATATATATATATATATATATATATATATATATATATATATATATATATATATATATATATATATATATATATATATATATATATATATATATATATATATATAATTTTTATAAGTGAGCACTGCTAACTCGATTTAGTACTTTTCGGGTTTTTAAATTTGGCTTCTGCTGTTTGCTTGTTCTTGATATTGGGGTTGTATTGTTCTTGTTGTTCATATTGTTATTTGACCCTAGTTTCTAGGTTCTTTATATTGAGAATACCCATTCACCCATTCCTATTTCCATTTCCATGTGTTATTCCCTTCATTCCATTCTTCCATTATTCTTTATATTAAGTTGGCCACTACCCCATTCTGTTCCTTCGTCCACTATTTTCTTCCATTCCATTCCTGTCCATGTGGTCTTTATGTGTTAAGTCCATTGTTTCCAATTTTTGCCTGTGTCCAGTTTCTTTTCTTTATTATTTATCCACGTAACCTAAGATTTACTTTATTTCTTAATACAGTTTACCACCCAGATACATTTGGGAAATATATAAATACTATATATATATATATATATATATATAGATATATATATATATATATATATCTCTCTCTCACTCTCTCTCTCTCTCTTTCTCATTCTATATGTGTCTTTCTCTAGTCTTTATATATATATATATATAATTTTTATAAGTGGGCACTGCTAACTCGAAGGATTTAGTACCTTTCGGGTCTTTAAATTTGGCTTCTGCTGTTGCTTGTTCTTGATATTGGGGTTACGTGACCCCATTTGCTTGTTCTTCATATTGGGGTTATTTGACCCTAGTTTCTGGTTCTTTATATTGAGGCCACCTGACCCAGTGCTTGTTCCTTATATTTTAAGTTTTTTGTTTTTTATATTGGGGTCTCGTGACCCTAGTTGTTTTTTATAATGGGTTCGCATTACCCCAGTTGCTTGTTCTTCATGTTTGGGTTACGTGACCCCAGTTACTAAGTTCTTATATTGGGGTTACTTATTATCTACTTGTTCTTTATTGTAAGTTTCTTGTTAACTGCATTGGGTGCCACCCATTTTTTTTCTTCTTTATAATGGGTTCGCGTTATAGTTGCTTGTTTCTTCTCAATGGGGTCAGGTGATAACCCAGATGCTTCTTTATATTGAGGTCAGAGTGAACCAGTTACTTGCTTTACATATTGTCAGTTTCTTTTTTTCTTTATATTATTATCACATGACACTAGTTACTTGTTCTGCAGTTACCAGATACATTGTAGAAATATATATAAATATACTCTATATTTTTATCTGTGTAAATTTTTGCTCTGTTTTTATATAAATAGATATATATATATATATATATATATATATATATATATATATATATATATATATATATATATATATATATATATATATATATATATATATATATATAAAGGAGGAATTTTATAAGTGGGCACTGCTAACTCGAAGGATTTGTACTTTTTGGGTCTTCAAATTTGGCTTCTGCTGTTGCTTGTTCTTAATATTATGGGGTTACGTGAGCCCCATTTGCTTTATTCTTCATGGGGTTATTTGGCCCTAGTTTCTAGTTCTTTATATTGGGGCCACCTGACCTTTAGTGCCCACCTTATATTTTCAGTTTCTTGTTTTTTTTTATATTGGGGTCTCGTGACCCTAGTTGCTTGTTCTTTATATTTGGGTCACGTTACCCCAGTTGCTTGTTCTTTATATTGGGGTTAGGTGACCCCAGTTGCTGGTTCTTTATATATTATTAGCGTTACGTATTGCTACTTGTTCTTTATATTGTAGTTTCTTGTTCTTTACAGTGGGTCACTTCACTCCATTTTTTTTCTTTATAATGGGTTCGCGTTACCCAGTTGCTTGTTCTTTATGGGGTCACGTAACCCCAGTTACTTTTTCTTTATATTGAGGTCACGTGAACCCGTTACTTACTTTACATATTGTCAGTTTCTTTTCTTTACATTGTTATCACATTGGCCACTAGTTACTTGTTATTCTTAATGCAATTTACCAGGCCATTAGGCTCTCTCTCATATATATATACTCTCTCTCTCTCTCCATATATATATATATATATATATATATATATATATATATATATATATATATATATATATATATATATATATATATATATATATATATATATATATAATTTTATAAGTTGAACACTGCAAACTCGAAGGATTTAGTACTTTTCGGGTCTTTAAATTTGGCTTCTACTGTTGCTTGTTCTTGATATTGGGGGTTACGTGACCCCATTTGCTTGTTCTTCATATTGGGGTTATTTGACCCTAGTTTCTGGTTCTTTATATTGAGGCCACCTGACCCCAGTGCTTGTTCCTTATATTTTCAGTTTCTTGTTTTTTTTATATTGGGGTCTCGTGACCCCTTCCATTCCATTGTTTTCCATTCCACTATTTCATTCTATTCCTTGATTGCCTTTCATTCCATTCTTCCGTCCGTTTTCCATGTTTCTTCCATTCCTTCTTTATCCTTCCTTCATTCCATTCCATCCCCCTTCCTCGCTGTCTTTCATCTCTCTCTCTCTCTTTCTCCTCTTTCTTCTCTCTCTTTCTCTTTCACTCATATATATATATATATATATATATATATATATATATATATATATATATATATATATATATATATTTTTTTTATAAGTGGGCACTGCTAACTCGAAGGATTTATTACTTTTCGGGTCTTTAAATTTGGCTTCTGCTGTTGCTTGTTCTTGATATTGGGGTTACGTGACCCCATTTGCTTGTTCTTCATATTGGGGTTATTTGACCCTAGTTTCTGGTTCTTTATATTGAGGCCACCTGACCCCAGTGCTTGTTCCTTATATTTTTAGTTTCTTGTTTTTTTATATTGGGGTCTCGTGACCCTAGTTGCTTGTTCTTTATATTGGGGTCACGTTACCCCAGTTGCTTGTTCTTCATATTGGGGTTAGGTGACCCCAGTTGCTTGTTCTTTATATTGGGGTTACGTGACCCCAGCTGCTTGTTCTTTATATTGTAAGTTTCTTGTTCTTTACATTGAAGTCACTTCACCCCATTTTTTTCTTTATAATGGGTTCGCGTTACCCCAGTTGCTTGTTCTTTATAATGGGGTCACGTAACCCCAGTTGCTTTTTCTTTATATTGAGGTCACGTGAACCCAGTTACTTACTTTACATATTGTCCAGTTTTTTTTCTTTTTATTTTTTTATCACGTGACACTAGTTGCTTGTTTTTTAATTGCTGTTTCTAGATACATTAGAAATATATATATATATATATATATATATATATATATATATATATATATATATATATATATATATATATATATATATATATATATATATATATATATATATATATATATATATATATATATATATAATTTTTATAAGTGGGCACTGCTAACTCGAAGGATTTAGTACTTTTCGGGTCTTTAAATTTGGCTTCTGCTGTTGCTTGTTCTTGATATTGGGGTTACGTGACCCCATTTGCTTGTTCTTCATATTGGGGTTATTTGACCCTAGTTTCTGGTTCTTTATATTGAGGCCACCTGACCCCAGTGCTTGTTCCTTATATTTTCAGTTTCTTGTTTTTTTATATTGGGGTCTCGTGACCCTAGTTGCTTGTTCTTTATATTGGGGTCACGTTACCCCAGTTGCTTGTTCTTCATATTGGGGTTACATTATTGGTTGCTGGTTCTTCCACTATTGGGGTTACGTATTTAGCTACTTCATTCTTTATATTGTCCAAGTTTCTTGTTGTTCTTACCTCGCAAATAACCTAAGTCCCGTTTTTTCTTTATAATGGGTTCTACGTTACCCAGTTGCTTGTTCTTTATAATGGAGTATCGTAACCCCAATTGCTTTTTATTGGGGTTACGTGACCCCAGCTGCTTGTTCTTTATACAGTTTCTTTTTCTTTACATTGTTATCACGTAACACTATTTGCTTGTTCTTAATGCAGTTGCCAGATACATTGGGAAATATATATATATATATATATATATATATATATATATATATATATGT
>JABUQX010140500.1:2500-10335 GCA_015478945.1 Trachelipus rathkii
CTAGTAAAGATCGGAACAGATAGCATAAATTTAAAAAGATTCATAAGCTTATGTGAATTCAGAATATAATACGAAAAGTGAAGAGAAACTTGCCTAGGGAGGAGATAGACTTTGACTTTTGAAAAAGAACGAATATGAATCTAATGGAGTTTTGTTATTTTGTTATTCTAAAAAACTTTCGCCGTAAAATAGGGTCAAAACAGTTTTTCAAATATGTATTAAAAATAAAGAAAGAAATGTCAATGACTACGGAAATAAATTTAGTATATAAGGATATAAAAAATTGAACAAAAACAGGTTATTTTAATATATAATAAGGAAATAAAAGAAGATGGAAGAAATTAAAATAAATCCACCATTCCAACTAATAAAGATTCAAAAAGAATTAAAGGAAAAGTTAAAATTGTATTAGAGAATAATCTCTAGGATACAACAGAGATAATTACTAAAATTAAACGATTGCTTCAAAAATATTATATCATGGGAACAGAAATAAATGTGAAAAAGAATACACTGAAAGTAAGAAAGCAAAATAGTTGGAAATTTTCTGGACTTATTAATGCTTACTATTGGCACTCAGTGGGTGGAAAGAGACAGAAAAATAAAAAAGAGAGGAAGAAGAGAAAGAACAGATATAATGAAACATGCCCAAAGAGCAACGGCTGAATTGAAAGACTTCCCAAACAGTGACGACCTAGTAAGACATAATAAAGGATCTCTCAAATCTAGGGTAGGTATTATCATCCATGAGGAAGAAGTTTTTGCGAATCAATAAAGAGATGAGAGAACTATAAACACAAATATATAAAATGCTGCACAAAATTACACACGAAAGATAGGAACAACTTTTGACAGCATTATTCAAGAGACTCAAATGAAAAATATAACAACTGGCTCAATATTATCTTGCAAGTATGATTGGCTAAAAAAGAATTGTCTAGAATATTCATCTTTATTTGGTATCACGTAATTAAATAGATTATAAAATATGGAATAAAGAAGAGATAAAAGGTAAGAAAAACCACCTTTAAAATTCAGATTGGAGAAAGAATTATACTAGAAGTAATTTAGTATATAGTATATTACTAAGAGACAAACACAAAATATGATAGAGAGAGAGAGAGAGAGAGAGAGAGAGAGAGAGAGAGAGAGAGAGAGAGAGAGAGAGAGAGAGAGAATAAGATTGCAAAATAGTATATGCCATAGCAAGGAGAAAATCTATTCTGGGAGGAAATGGAAGGAAAGTAAGGAAAACACTCAAAGTAAAATGTTTAAGGAGAGCATGTACTTAAAATATAATTTTCTTTCAAATGTAAAAGAAAACATAATTTTGGAGAGCAAATTTGAAAATTTAAAATTTTAGTGAAATTTTTTATATTAATCGTTTAGTTTTGCATTTAGAGAGGGACGGGGAGAGACTTTGAATATTCGACTTCTTCCACAAAACAGTTCAAAAATATTTAGTTTTCAAAATATTTCAATGTTTTCTTTGCGAAGGTACATGAGTTTAGAGTGGTAATATAAATATATTCATTTAGTTTGGAAACTATGTAATAAAAAACTCTATGAGAATTTAAGTGATTTCAAAATTTTTGAAGAGCATCATCTCAAACATGCCTAACAGCACCCTAGACCCTATCAATCTAAACAAAATATAGTCAGCTTGTTCACCTCTCTATGTGCTAGGTTTTAGAAAAGTTTCATCATCATACATCATTTAGTTTTTTTTTTTTAATAAATTTTATTTTTAGCTCACATGAGAAAGAATAAAATGAATTTGGAGAAAAAAAAACAATAAAATAAAACATTTTAAAAATTTATTAATTTTCAAAAGTAAATATATATATATATATATATATATATATATATATATATAGCATATATATATATATATATATCTCTCTCTCCTCTATATATATATATATATATATATATGCTCTCATATATATATCTTTTCTTTTCTTTACCTTCCCTCTTTACCCCAAGGTGGGGTAGAGGTGCTTCTTTAAACATGGAAAAAAAAAACGGTAGAGAACAGCAATGAAACGTCGAAAGGCGGCGCCGCAGTCCCTCTGTGCACCACCATTGTTAATTGGTGAAACAATTACAGACAGAAAATCCACCACTGAGCATCATGGGACCCGCCGGACCCTCACTATAATTAAATCGTCAATGTAAGGGTTCATCCCTGGCCCGGGTGAATACTGTCTGCAAACCCATATTCTCTATATGCACCTTTATTCTCACTTATCTACCAAACTCCATTTCTCTCTTCCAGACTGTTCAATTCACCGACAAACCAGCCTCTTCCGGTCTCCCCAGCCGGTCGGTTTCCGCTCACTGTACATCGCCGCCAGCCAGCTCTGTTCATCCCTTCCACTGACCCAAAAAAACCATCTCCGGCCGCACATTTGACTTCTCTCATTTACCCTTTCATTTCCGCACCACCAACTCTATGCGTTCATTCCTCCTTGTAATTCTTTTCACACTTTTCATGCCCCTGTCCATCCATTTGTTCCTTCTTCTTCCGTCCATTCTTTCCTGCTCTTCCACCATTCTACTTCCCTACTACACTGTGCATCCATTCCCTTCTCATCAACACATACCTAAATATTTAACTCAGACATTTGTTCCAGCTTCTCACTACTGAGGACTGTCCTCATCCACAACCATAACCTTACTCTTATCTACATTTTACTTTCAAACCTCTCCTTTTTTACCCTACCAAATCTCTCTGTCCTCTCAAACTCTCTCAGATTCGCCACACACAAAACCAAATCATCCACCTTAATAGGTGTTAGGGCACCCTCCTCCTCCTCCACGTCTCCACATCCATTTCTAACACCATTTTTCTTATTCCACCTCCAATTCTTCATAGCCCCATCCCTTCATTGAATAACTAGGAGACATAACAACCTGTTGTCTCCACCACTATCCCTTCCTTCTTCCATTCTTCCATTCCATTCCTTCCACTACCACCTGTTGTCCACCATTCCTGTTCTTCTCCCTCCATTTCCATCCATTTCCATCTTCCGTTGATCCACATCTCCATTCTTCCAGCCAATCCCTCAGTCCACTCCTTTCCTTCCTTCTAACCTCAATGGCTTATTCCCCCTATAATTTCCATTTACTTTTCTCACCACCCTTATATAAGGGTACTATTACCACTCTCTTCCAATCCTGAGACTTTAAAATATATATATATATATATATATATATATATATATATATATATATATATATATATATATATATATATATATATATATATATATATATATATATATATATATCTCTCCTCTCTCATATATATATATATATATATATATTTATTTATATATATATATATATATATATATATATATATATATATATATATATATATATATATATATATATATATATATATACTATATATATATATATATATATATATCTCTCTCTGCTACTTCTTCTATATATATATTACTTGCTAAGTTAGTGGATTCTTTTATGAGCGGCACCTATATGGGGGGTTAATTGTTAAAAATTCATGCTTAGTGATGTTTTTTATTCAACATAAGTAAAATGTGCAGTGAAAGTATAGAAATGTAAAAAAAGTCCTTCTGTTGAGATACTATACTCTCTCTCTTCGTAGACGAATTAGTAGTCACAGACTCTTTTCCAGCGCGTTTTCCACCCTATTTTTTGTGCGAGTTTGTGTTTGTGATTGAGGGTGGAATGCTTTCCTTGAAGTTTGTAGCTCTTGTAGGGAGGATTTCTACCAGGAGAGAGCTATCTTGAGTGAAATTTTCATCTGATTCTTAATAATTTGATTTGACTCTCTATCTGACTGAAGAGCATCTCAACAAGGCCAGGTTTATATATCATTTCACTTCTACGACTTATGCTAAAATTTTACTTGCACTAAAATCTTAGCATATAGTACAGTATAAGTAAAATTTTACAAAGGTTATAATGGAGTCTTCCATTACTTCCTGCGCTAAACACGAAGTGATAAGGTATATTATAATAAATATACAAGAAGTAATAAATAAAATACAGTTACCTTACTTTCAAATGCAAAACATATCTAATATTATGTCCGAAGACTATAGAAATGAACCTCCTAAACTATTTGAAGGCAAAATAATTATACAAAATGTAAAAATGTTAATTCAAGAATACGAGCATAACTGGTTACGTCCGAAGATCTAAACATATCATACAATGTTGAATACATATACAATGTTATATATACAGAAAATAAAGAAGGTTATGCATTTAAACATAAGCATATTTGGTTATATCCGTTATATATAAACAAACAACAAACATTTAAATGCATAAAAATAAAAATATTGTAATACATAATAATTATTGATATGAAACAATTGGAATTATTCACAAATAGGCCACATTGATCCAGACCATTTGGAAATAAAGGAAAGGGTCAATATAAATTTGTTCTAACGTATCCATGATTTGTCCAGCGCACGTAGTTTCAAAGTTGTAGTTACGAGAGAAACATTGCTTTGACATATGTAGAGACGAAATTGCTTGAAGTTTAGGTCCTTTGTTGAAAAATTCTTTGCATACACCAAAAGGGAGGTCACAGAACTATTTAGGAATTGAGAATCCAAAGTTTGTAGTGGAATCAAAAATGAATTTCTGCCATAATCCAAACTTAAAATGATGAAAAAAATCCATTTGCGTAAAGGAAGTTACATATGTAGAGGCAAGTTGCTTGAAATTAAGGTCCTTTATTTGAAATTTCTTCATACATAAAGGGAGCGGCCACAGAACCATTTAGAATTCGAAAAGAAATCAGAGTTCGTAGTGGAATCAAAAATGAGTTTCTGCCCATAGTCCAAACCAAACTAAAAATGATGAAAGAAATCCATAATGTAGAGGAAGTTTGCTATGTCTGACGATGAATCCTCAAACTGTAGTAGTTGTGAAAAGATGAAAACCATAATCAAAATTAATTAAAAATGAAAATTGAAGTTCGTGGTATTTGATAATGTTCGTTTGGCAGGTCATCTTCTCGATTATTCTGATTGGGAATTTTTTAGTGTTATTGTAGTTTTTTTTTCTTGTGTTTGTTTGTTTGTTTTCTTTGTTTTCCAGAAAATGATGATTAAGTTCTAAGATTGTTCAACTCTGGGTTCACCAATTATGGGGTGGGACTTGCTAGATTAGTGGATTCTTTTGCTGGGCAGCACCCTATATGAGGACTGTTGTTTGAAATTCATGTACTTGAAATGATATGTTTTATTCAACATAAGTAAAATGGATGCAATGAAAGTATAAAAGTAAAAAGTCCTTCTGTTGAGATACTCTCTCTTCGTAGACGAATTGGTAGTCACAGCCTTTTTTTCCAGCGCGTTTTCCACCCTATTTTTGTGCGAGTTTACGTGTTTGTGATTGAAAATTCGGTCGCAGCCGCCTCGCCAGAGTTTACTCGCTCTTGCCAGGAGGAGGATTTCTGGAAAGTATGAGTGGTGCATCCTGATTCTTAATATTTGATCTGACTCTATCTGACTGAAGAGCACATCTCAACAGGCCGGGTTTATCTCATTCACTTCGACAACTGCTAAATTTTGCTTGCAATCTTAAGTACAATTTCACAGTCATAAGGAGGTACACAAAGTTATAATGGGGTATACATATATATATATATATATATATATATATATATATATGTATACCTATATATATATATATATATATATATATATATATACTCTCTCTCTCTCTCTGTATCCTCACTCTCTATATATATATATATATATACTCTCTGTAAATGTCTCAAAAACAAAGGATTCAGTATATATATATATATGTATATATATATATATATATATATATATATATATATATATATATATATATATATCTCTATATATATATATGTATATATATATATATAATTTTCTGGTCTGGTGTTGGATGCTTCGAGGCAGTTTGTAAATATGAATTATACGCGGATTACTTTCTGGAGCAGCCGGCAGCCGAGCAACAGGAAACGGCTCGAACGGCTTTCAGGAACGCGGCGCCGGCAAACGGCAAGGCAACAAAGGCAACAAAGCAACAAGGCAACAAACGAACAGAACGGCTTCGACGGCTCAAAGACGGCTCACGAACGGCGCAGGGCGGCGCAAACGGCGCAAGGCAACAGAACGGCTAAAGAACGACAGGAGCAACAAAACTACCGCCAGTGCCTCGCTTCCAGCCCGGCTGGAACCAACGTTAGAATCTGCAAACCGCTCGAGAGATCCTCAGAAACTCAAACAACACGTCAAAATAAGATTCGAGAAACGCTCTGCTGATATCACATCGAGAATAGCGTCAGAAACAAGAGGCAAAATAATTCAGTATTTTGAGTTAGGAAGTTTGAGCCAGAAACCTGTTTGGCTCTCTCTCTCTCTCTCTCTCTCCTCTGAATATTCTTTTCCTCTCTCTCTCTCTCTCTCTCTTTCTTTCTCACTCTCTCCTCTCTCTCTCTCCTCTCCTCCTCTTTCTCTTTATATATATATATATATATATATATCTCTCCTCTTCATCTCCTGCTCTCTCTTCCTCCACCCTCTCTCTCCTCCTCTCTCTCTCTTTCTCTTCTCTCTTTTCCTCTCTCCACCTCTCTCCTCCTCTTTCCTCTCCTCTTGCTCTCTCTCCTGCTCATATATGTCTCATATCTCTCCTCTCAAAATACAGATAAAAATAAAACAACTTGATTCAATATTTTCGCGTGTCATTAAATAATCCCACTAGTAGGGATTTATGGTTACCCCAAGTGGTGTGACCTTATAACCATCTGAGAAACATTCTGAAACTAGTAAACTTATAATAATAATGGATGTGGTAGAAACCACTCAGTGGCACATTTTGTGCAGGGAGCCGGTTGGGAGACCAAGAAAAAGTGGATGAATCAAACAAAAATTCTTAGAAGGAGGATAAACGAGTTTGGCCAGAGGCGAGAAAGAAAGATGTATCTGTCGGGTTTGAATGCATAAGGACTTGAGCATCAGAAGTTTAGAAAGCGTGTGGTTGTAGCTGACCTGGGTCAAAAGATGAACCCTACACTGACGAAATGCCATATTTAGGGTCCGTCGCCATTTCATGAAGCCCTAGGTTTGATTTTTCTGACTGCGATGAGTTTTCAGTTAAGTGATAAAGGGGGCGGTAATGCTGAACTCTTTCGACCGTCATAATCTCATAATACTTTTTCTGCCGGTGCATTGGCCATCTACAAGTCAATAGGGAAGGTGGGGTGACGATGATGATGATGTTTATTGGATTATGTATATATATATATATGCTCTATATATATATATATATATATATATATATATATATATGTCACATGTATGTATGTATATATGTATGTATATGTGTATGTGTATGTATGTGTAATATGTCATGTATGTCATATATATGTGGCATGTATCTCATATGTATGTATGTATATGTAATATGTGTGTGATGTGTGTGTCTCTTTAATATATATGTGCTCATGTATATATGTATGTATATGTGTATATATATGTATGTGGGACATGGGACCATCTCAATAATATGGGATTATGTAATATATGTGCAGGTTATGTATATATGTATGTATATATGTAATAATATATGTATATATGTATGTATGTATGTATATATATGTGTATATTGTCTTAATATATATATATATATATGTATATGTGTATATGTATATCAACTCCATATGTGTATTTTGAGACATGTGGGGTTGTGTATGTGGGAGGTTATATATATATATATATGTCTTTCTCATATATATATATATATATATATATGTAATAATATGTGTATATATACTTTTGAAGGGA
>JABUQX010140501.1:0-5000 GCA_015478945.1 Trachelipus rathkii
ATTAATGGTACAGAGAGGGCGGTAAGGCTGGGCTTTCTTCTCGACTTGGCAGCCATTTTCTACTCGTTTCTTTCTTCGATGCTTGCTCACGCACCTACTCCCAGCCCGGAAATAAAAAATGAGATGAAGAAGAAGATATATTATTATTATTATAAGGTTACAGATAGAGATATATATATATATATTATGCAAGGTTATATAGATATATATGAAGGTTACATATATATATTAAGTTATATATATATATATATATATATATATATATTATATTTTTATTTCTTTATATTTATTTATTTAAAAGCACCCGATAGCTCAGTGGTGACCACTCGCCAAACAAAGCGAGGGTCCTAGGTTTGCAACTGGTTGGGTGGGAGAATGAGCTCTTCTCTCCCTTAGCCGCTCCGTCCTGCTCGGACGTTAAAAGAGTACACCCTCTCCTAGATGAGGGCTCTGTCCATGAGCGGGGTGTTTATATATATATATATATATATATATATATATATATATATATAGCATATATATATATATATAGCATATATATATATATATATATATAGAGAGTATAGTTATTGGCTATATATATATATATATATAAGTTATTAATATTAGTGAGTATATATATATATGGTTACATACATATATATATATATAAAAATGGTAGGTCAGTCTTATTAATGCATAAATGAAAATTAACCCTTTCTAAATAAGTTCAAGCTTTTCAGTCTTGCTGCTATTAAGCTTTCAATTTTGAGCTTTCGCCAACTTCTCCTTATGTCTCTTTAATTTCTCTGAAATAGAAGCTTCTAGATGGTGAGGAAAGTTTCATGAATATGTAACACCCTTCCTGGTGGTCTTATAGATTCTACTTGTCAACCTCATCCATCTGAAAACAAATTAATATATAAATACAAAAGTAAAGTTCTTTAGACGTTTTATAAAAACCATTTTTGGTAATAAATAAGAAAAAAAGCTGCAATAATAAAAACTACATATATAACTCATAACAACAACATAAAACCAACAACACATCAATTTCTCGCAAAGTACTACTTTACATTTTTTCTTACAAATCTACATTTTCTAATCATAAATAAGTCCAGGGAGTGTTTTTAAAAGTAAATAAGAGTTTATGGTTTTAAGTAAATAAAGAGTTTATAAGTTTTTTAGCCTTAGACACAAAAATTATATAAAAGATGAATGAAACTGGAGCCTTCCTCCTCCCCAGATGTGGAAACAGTACCCAAATGAGGAGGATAAGAACCTTAATTAAATGGAGTTTACTGTGACGAGAGGAAATCTTTGCTACTTAAACAGATTTCCCCAGGTTCTTAAATGCTAGTCTACAGCAAATGTTATTATATAACTAAGAAATTATTTTTGCTAATGATGTGACCAAGATTAATCATAGTGACCACATGTGAGACTAAAGTCGAAAGAGATAGGAGAGCTGAGAAGTGTTTTTGGAGGAAGAATTATAGAGGGGTAATTTTGTGCTAAACTAAATTGGGTAGGTAGGAAACCCAATTTAGATAAGGAAGAATATCAGGATCGAAATTTCCATGTCTAGAGATTAACCTCAAAATGCAAAAGAATGAAGATTTTGAAATTAGTATAAGAAAGGAGTGTCAAGTAGAAAAATGAGGTAAATAGGATCTTTATGAATGACAATATTGGTATGGTATAAAGAAGTCATAATGTCATGAAAAGAAATATGGGAGTAATTGGCAAAAGGTGGACATTAGTAAGCAAAGCACAAGAGAAAACCCGAAGGAAAGGGAGGAGAGCTGAAGAGCTGTGATGATGCCATTTTTTGTCAAATCTTGAAATTTGACAAAGGCAATCATGTTCACATTTTGAAATCCAAACAACTAACCATATGTATTCTCCTTTGTGAGGGGAAGAGGAGGAGGAATTCCAAGCAACTAAGGCTTAAATGATATATCAAAGAGGGGTTGAATAGATTAGCCTTTAGTAGGAGTAGTAGCAAACTGGATAAATAATACTGAAAGTGGGTAGTTGAAATTAAACTGCAGCTAAGGTTTACCTAAAAGCCTTCAAAAATGCTCCAGCACCAATAAAAGATTCACGAAATGAGAGAAGATTTAAGAGCCAATAGTTTGAGAGAAAAGAAAGACCAACAAATGAGTAGTTCCGTGAAGCCATGCTGGCATTCAGATATAAGATTAGAAGATTTACAGAAAAAGTTTCTAAATCTCCTTGTTAAGAATAGATTCAAAACTCCTTAGGAAGAACAGTGGATAAAGCTATAGGACGATAGTTGGATTGTTGACTGGAGTCCTGCTTCTTCAGCACATGTTGGATG
The DNA here is from genome assembly GCA_015478945.1 of Trachelipus rathkii. Taxonomy (NCBI): domain Eukaryota; kingdom Metazoa; phylum Arthropoda; class Malacostraca; order Isopoda; family Trachelipodidae; genus Trachelipus; species Trachelipus rathkii. The sequence continues at coordinate 2,324 of JABUQX010140501.1, forward strand.
AATGCACTCTTCCAGCAGGAGGAATGCTGAAGTTGATAGGCAGTCTGAAGAAACAGATGAACAAGCCAAGGTGCAAGCTCATGCACAAGTTTTGAATACCACTGAGGGATAACTCAAAGCAATTTCCATCCTCTTATGTTAGCCTCAGAGGGTGCAGAAATAACATTTAAATGAGATAAGAAGGAGGAGGAGGAAAAAGAATAGCTCTGGAACCATCTAGAGGGAAATTAGAGGGAAAGGCTGGAGAGTTCAGCTTTTTAGCAGTTAAAGAGTAGTAATACCGACATAGATACAAGAGGGAGGGAGAGAGGAAGAAGAAAAGTTGGAATTGACAATTTAAAATAGCAAAATATCAGAAAGAGTTTGAGGTAAAGTGACAGAATGATTGCTGTATTTTCTACAAAGAATAGAAAAGTTTTATGGTCTTGAAGAGTATACTTTTGCAATTCCAGGATGAAATTTATAAAGGGAGGAGTTTCAATGATTTGAAGACAAAGATAACTTCTGATAAACCAAGATTTATTAGCTTTAGCTCAAAGGAATATGAATGGAATATATATAAGTTATTTTTATATATATATATATATATATATATATATATATATATATAGGGAAATTTTACATATTATTATTATATATATATACATATTATTACATAGTTATATAAAGATAAGATAGTTATATATATATATATATATATATATATATATATGTTATTATATATATATATATATATATATATATATATACATATATATATATATATATATATGTTGATATATTATTATACATATATACATATTATTATTAGATAGGAGGGAACAGTATTTCTTGAGATGGCGCCTCACAGCAAGGAGGTGGCAATGGCAGAGTGTGAGCAAAGCTGAAACATTGTATGGCAACTTGCAGGTATATATGAAATTACTGGTGAAATGATCAAGAACGGAGGCGAGATGATAATTGATTGAATTTGGAAGTTGTGTAATAAAGCGTTTATGGAGGGTATAGTTCTGAGGGATTGGAGGATAGCAGTAATAGTACCCTTATATAAAAGTAAGGGAGATAAGGGGAATTAGTTATTGCGCGGTGGTGCATATATGCTGGTATGGGCCGGGTGAGTGCATAATCAAAGGAATCGATTGGTGAAGAATGTGGTGTACTTTAGGGAGTGAGTAGAGGTTGTGTGGATCAAATCTTTACATTGAAACAAATGATTGAGAAAATGAGGGAGAAGAATAAATTGTATTTAGGTTTTTTATATTTGGCGCATGATAGGGTTAATAGGGAAACTCTATGGCAGGTGTTAGTGATATATGGTGTTGTGGTAGGCTTGAATGGAATCAAAAGTATGTATGATGATAGTGAAGCGTGTGTAAGAATAAATGGTGTCAAAAGTTAGTTTAATATTAAGAGTGGAGTGAGGCAGGGATGTGTTATGTCTCCTTGGTTATTCAATTTGTATATGGATGAAGTTATGAAAGAATTAGAGATATGGGGGCAGGAAATGGGGTTAGAATGATGGAGAATGGATGTGAGAGGAGGGCAATAACTATTATATGGGGATGATTTGGTTTTGTGTGTGAATCTGAAGAGAGCTTGAGAGGATTGTTGGAGAGATTTGGAAGGTGTGCAAAGGAGGGGTTTGAAAGTAAACGTTGATAAGAGTAAGGTTATGGTTGTGAGTGAGACAGTCCTCGGTGTGGCTGTTAGATGGTGAGCAGTTGGAACAAGTGTCTGAGCTTAAATTTTGGATATATGTTGCATGAAAAGGGGAATGGATGATGAGTGTAATAGATGTTGTGAATAAGTAGAAGTGGTATGGAAAAATTAAATCAAGTTGGTGGATGTAAAGGGAATAAATCATGAGTGCACTAGGGTCTTACATGAGGGTATGTTGTTACCTGTGTTAATGTATAGTAGTGAGAACTATGGTCTGGAATAAGAGGAAAGTAGATCTAAAGTTCAATGTGTGTTCAGATGGACAATCTTAGGGGCGTGTTAGGTGAGAAGAATTGATAAAATGAGGGAATGAACGTATTAGAGAGTTGTGTGGTGTGAAGAAAGGGGTAAATGAGAATAAATGACAGTATGTTGAGATGGTTTGGTCATGGAAAGGATGAATGATGGTCAGTTGTCAAGCGGATGTATAGTGGCGAGTGTGTTGAAATCCGACCGGCTGGGAGACCGAGAAAAAGGGGATTGAGTCAGCAAAGGAATGGCTGAGAGAGAAATGCAGAGCTTGGCAGAGACGATACAGCGCATAATAGAGTGAATGGCGGTTTTGTGAGGGGGTATGGTTGTGGTCCACCTGTGCCAATTGATGAACCTTTTCACTGACGATGTCATAGTGAGGGCCTGTTGTGGTCCTGTGAAGCTCTCTAAGATGGATTTTATGATCATGGCTAAAGTTCCTCACTCAATAATTATAGAGGGGGCGGTAAGGTTGGAATTTCTTTTCGACTTGTGTTATATTCTTTCAACTACTCTCTCTGTTTCTGGTACTGCACGAACTCTGCAACCCACAGTCTTGGGAAAAAAAAAGGATGATGATGATGATGAGATGATGATGATGATGATGATGATGATATATTATTTATGATGATGTTGATAACTTTGATGATGTTGATGATGATGACGTTAATGTTGTTCAAGTTGCTAAAACTAATGATTCTCATTA
>JABUQX010140501.1:7500-17500 GCA_015478945.1 Trachelipus rathkii
AAAGCAGCTTTTCTTATTTCAGGGTGTAGGGCAAATGTTAATGTTTAAATTTCTATATCTAGATGAACCTTAATTTTGTAAATAATAAGAAGAAACTTATTATCAATAAGTTGTATTATAAAGAGATGTTTATTTCGTTCCATTCATCCATTCATCAATTCATTGATTCCTTTGATGGTATAAGAGAAGAGATGGGAAATTATATTGATGATAACTATTAGCTTTTAAGTGTGTATCCCTATCTGTGCATGTGTTTTATAAACTCAAAGAAAAAGAAATCAACTAACATCATTAACTCATTAACAGAATTATTCATCCTCTTTGTTTTTTTTGTCTCTCACTTAAAATTATTCTTTCATCAATATTTTAACCTCGACATCAATTTACATAAGGTAAATCATATTTTCTTATTTTAAGGATTGTTGTTTTTTACCATCCCTAACTAATTTAAAGTCAGTTTAAACATTAACACTCCTTAATAAATAGGAATGAGAGGTTCAGAGGATGAAGAAAGAGAAGAGAGAGAGCAGCAGCATAAGGATGAGTACAATAGTTGCCCAAGATTCGGGGGAGAGGATGATGAAGAGTTTGACGTATGGTTAGATAGGGTAAAAGCATGGGAAGTGTATGTGGATGGAATTGCAAGGTTCCCAGGAATAGAAGTAAAATTAAGTTTGAGAGGAGAGGCATTTAAGGTGATTAGAGGAATAACAGATGAACAACTGAAAGGAAAAAAAGGGGTAACTTTGATCGTGGAGACCCTGAAAGGAGTATATGGGAGAAATTTGGTGAGTGATAGGTTCAATAGATTGAGATTTTTATTTAACATTCAGAGGAAGAAAGACGAGAACATGCAAGCATACATACAGCGGTTTAAGGGGATTTATGAGGATTGTGAGAAGGCTGGAGTGAGTGTAGGAGAAGAAATGAAAGGTTGTCTGTTGTTAGATAGCTCAGGGATGGAAGAAAATAAGAAACAGTTAGTGCTGGCTTCAGTGGGAAGTGAGAGTATTACCTTTGTTAAGATGAAAGACTCATTGCAGAGAATATTTGCTGAGGAAGAAGATGGGAGAGAGAGAGTATACTGGGAGGACATAAGAGAAGAGAGCGATTGGTCGGAAAATGTCGAAGGGATTTTGGATACTGGGTGCGTAGCAACCATTTGTGGGGAGAAATGGCTAGGAAGGGTTTTAGTAAAGATCAGTAGAGAAGACATTAAAAGAATGAATGAATGAGGAACAAGAAACAATAAAAGGGCAGTATGTATTTGGGGAGAATAAGTATGAGGCTTTGAAAGCTGTTAAGGTACCTTGTAGAGTAGGGGGAATTAAATTTTGGGTTATGACAGAAGTTGTAAGAGGAGAAATTCCATGGTTAATAGGGAGAAAGACCATGGAAAAAATGAAAGTAAAGATAGATTTGAATGAAAAAAAGGTTATTTTTGGGGATTTAGATAACACTACGATACAATATGACACAGTAAGACATATTAGAGTAGGTATACTTGACACTAACTCGGAGGGTATTGAGGATGAAATGTGGTATGGCAGATATAAAAGGGAATGGTGGTTATTGGTGAATCAAAAGGAAGAAAAAAATCAAATTACTGTTACATCTACAATTTGGTCATGGGAGTTGTGAAAAATTATGAAGATGATAAAAACAGCCTATCATAACGAGGAAGGTGTGAGTGAAGAGATAATAAAGGAGATAGAGGAGGAGTTAAAGAAGCTGTGTAACACCTGTAAGGTGTGCATTATGCATAAGGATATAAGAACACCAACAAAACCAGTGGTCGGCTTCCCCCAAAGCCAAATGTTTAATGAAGTGGTGGCAATGGATTTGGGGGAATTTAAAGGAAAAATGTTTCTATTGTTGGTTGATGTAGCTACAAGGTTTTGTCAAGGGGCATGGATAAGAAATAAGAAAGGAGAGGAAATAGGAGAGAAAGTATTAGATAAATGGATTAGTGTATTTGGGGCGCCAGAATGTTTCTTTTCAGATAATGGTTTGGAATTTAATAACAAAGAGATGAGAAGTTTAAACGAGAGGTTCGGTATAAAAATGAGATGTACAGCAGCAGAGAGTCCATGGAGTAATGGTATATGCGAGAATTTGGTGGGCCTTGTGAAGGAGAATATGAGAAAATTGGAAGAGGAAATACCAAACCTAGAAATATGTCTCAAGTGGACTATTGCAGCCCGGAATAGTTTGTTAATGAAAGGGGGTTATGCCCCTAATCAGCTAGTATTCGGTAGAAACTTAGGGGTACCGACAAGAAGAAGGAAAGAAGAAAATTAGTATGTTAGAGAAAGGAGATGAATGTGAGATCATAAGAGATACCCTAACTGGATTACATCTAGCACGAGAAATACATATAAAATAAAAAGAGAATCAGAGGACAGAGTAAGAAGAGCTGTGTTGGAAAATGTTAGAGAACACAAATTGGAAGAGGCTCAAATAGGAGAGGAAGTTTATTATAAGAGAGAAAATGAAAAAGAATGGAGAGGACCAGCTAGGGTGATAGGTAGAGACGGAAAGGTAGTAATAGTAAAACACGGAAGTTCGGTGCGTTGGGTAAACAGAGTACATATTACAAGAATACAAGCAGCTGAAACAACTAAGAAAAAGGAAATGGAATTAGAATCACATGAGGAAAAAGAAAGAGTACAAGAAGAAAGAAGAAAGGCAGGGAGGAGAGAGCAAGTATATGAAACTGATTCAGATAGTGAAGGAGAGAGCAGTGTATTTGAGGAAGTTCAGAAGAAAAAAGAGGATATACAAGAAACAATGGAAGAAAGGAAAATTAATAAAGAGGCGTTAAAGAAGGGGGAAAGGTATGAATTTGAGAATTTTGAGGAAGAAAGAAAATTTTGAGATATTGGGAAGAGCAGCAAAGAAAAGCAGTAAAAAATATAGTCAAAGTTATAATATAGTTGACATAGAAACGGGCGAGAGGGAGTGGGTGGATTTACGATACTACCCTGGGATATGTGATCTAACAGATGTTGATGTTAGAACAGAAGAACAAACAGATATAGAAGAAAACAGTGACAATGAAAGGATGGAAGACGGAAGAGAGGAGACAACACCGACAGCAAATGAAGAAACGGAGGAAACTGACGAAGATAACAGCTTTTATTTTGAAAATACAGTAAATACGAAGGAGAAGACAGAAATGGAACAACAACAGGAGGCAAAAAGACGGGAATTAGAGAGCTGGAAAGAAAACAATGTTTATAAAAGAAGTAAACTTTTCTGAATGGAAAGGTAAAAAGGTGATGAATACAAGATGGGTTATGACAAAAAAGTAAATTGAAGGAAGGCAGTGTTGGAAGGCAAGGTTGGTCGTAAGAGGATTTGAGGAAAAGGGGAAGGATCTAGTTACTGATGCTCCGACGTGTGCTACAGAAACACTAAAACTGTGTATTGCAATTATGGGACATTATGGATGGTCATGCAAGAGTATGGACATCAAAACCGCATACCTCCAAGGAGATGAAATAAAAAGAGAAGTATATATCAGGCCACCCAAGGAAGCACAGAGTAGTAACATGTGGAGACTTAATAAGGGAGCTTACGGGTTAAAGGATGCAGCCCGAATCTGGTACGAGAAATTGTTGAGAGTAATACAGGAGACAGGGGGTAAAAAGAGTTTTATTACCCCTACCGTCTATAGATGGAGGAGGAAGAATCAGTTAATAGGAGTCATGCGTTCCCATGTATGGAGGAACAAAAGAATTTGAACGGGAGGTGATAGGGAACTTGAAGAGACGTCTAAAAATAGGAAATGAGGAAGAAGGACGTTTTAAATACATTGGAGTTGAGATAGAAGAAAGGGAGGGAGTATATTATTCTTAGTCAGAATAAATACATCAAAGAAATTAAAAAGGACAGAGAATTATATGGTAAGATTGAAAATTGTAAGGAACTAACAAATAGGGAGATGACAAGATACAGATCACATATAGGGAAACTTAATTGGATAGGACAACACACAAGACCAGATATATCTTTTGATGTTAGTGTGTTAAGCAAACATAACAAACAGGCTACAGGGAAAGATATGAAAGAGGTAGATAGGGTTATAGAAAAGGTAAGGAAAAGAGAAATGAAAGTGAGGGTGGATAAACTGAAGGGAAGTAAGTTAGAATTCGAGATTTTTACAGATGCATCATTTGGTAATGTAGAAGGTGTAAAATCACAGATTGGGTATTTAATTGGGATAAAGGATGAGTTGGGGAATAAATGTCCTTTGCTGTGGAAATCAGGAGTTGCCAAAAGGATAGCCAGGTCAACGATAGAAGCGGAGACATTAGCCTTAAATGAGGGGATTGATACTGGAATGTATTTGAGAGAACTGTGGACGGAATTGACAAATGAAGTGATAGAGATAAGAGTGAAAGTTGACAGTAAAACACTGGTAAATGCTTTAGGGTCTACATCAGGTGTTTTGAATAAAAGATTGAGAATTTATATAGGTTGTTTAAAAGAAAGGTTGGAAAAGGAAGAAATAAAAGAGATTGAATGGATACCTACGGAGAAACAAGTAGCAGATGTGTTAACAAAAGATAGAGTAAATATGAAGAATATTACACAATATATGGAAAGAGAAAATGAAGAGTAAAAGAAGAATGGAAAAAAAGGAAAAAAGAGAAGAGAGAAAAAAAGGGGTAAGATTGATTTTTTTTAGGTACGTATTGGAAACAAAAGTCAATAGTAAGTCAGAAAGGGATATATATATATTCGGTAATTCAACGGCCAAGGTTAGTGAACTTAAACCCTGATAAGTGGGGTTATATTTCATCATAATAGGTATTTAAAGCAGCTTTTCTTATTTCAGGGTGTAGGGCAAATGTTAATGTTTAAATTTCTATATCTAGATGAACCTTAATTTTGTAAATAATAAGAAGAAACTTATTATCAATAAGTTGTATTATAAAGAGATGTTTATTTCGTTCCATTCATTCATTCATTGATTCCTTTGATGGTATAAGAGAAGAGATGGGAAATTATATTGATGATAACTATTAGCTCTTAAGTGTGTATCCCTATCTGTGCATGTGTTATATAAACTCAATGAAAAAGAAATCAACTAACATCATTAACTCATTAACAGAATTATTCATCCTCTTTATTTTTTTTGTCTCTCACTTAAAATTATTCTTTCATCAATATTTTAACCTCGACATCAATTTACATAAGGTAAATCATATTTTCTTATTTTAAGGATTGTTGTTTTTTACCATCCCTAACTAATTTAAAGTCAATATATATATATATATATATATATATATATATATATATATATATATATATTATATTATATATATATATATATATATATATATATATATTATAGTTATTATTGTTGTTATTACTATACATATGTTATATAAGATATACAGAGTTACAGTTATTATTGGCTAAGGCTGCTGGTTACGTCAGTATATAGAGTATTTATACATATTATATTATACAGCATATGTTATTATATTGGTTATTGGCTGGCTATTATTACAAAGGTTACATATAAAGAGAGTATATTACATATATATATATATATATTGTTACATATACATATATTATTATATAGTTATATATGCATGGAGAGGAAGTACGCTGGGCTCAACAAGTGTACCCGACTGGGAGGTACCTCTCTCCGCTCTTTCTTGAAGATAAAAAGTCGATGAATAGAAGAGTACGAAAGTCAATTTATAGGAGATTTCACAGATGTTAGGTTTGTGATGTTCGAAGATAATGGTTTGAAGGTCTAGTCAGCACAGCAACCATATAACACCATCAGGGGTAATACGGAGCAGATTAGAGTTTCTCCGTAACGGAGGAAATTTGTCATTTAGGACTCCGTTGGCCTGCTGACTTGTATGACTATCTGAGAGGATTGTGATCTTTAATTAACAAAATTGTTCTATATAAATCTTGCCCTGATGTTCAGTTTGAAGATCAGTTGTAAGTATATTATTTACTATACTTAACCAAGTTGTTACTGCACAGGTTTTGACTGAATATTAAACCAAGGTGTCACTGCACAGGTTTTGACTGAATATTATAGTTGAAGATTAAATCTAATTATATTTTCATAGCTCATAGAATAGAATGAGATAAATAAACAAAAGTAAACAATCAAGGATTTGACACACCAAAAAAAAGTTCTATCTTTAATTAGGTTTATAAGAATTATCAGTATTATATTGGTGGAAGAAGGAAGGTTTTACCAACTCAATTATCCACTATATAAAATATTTTAAGAGTTTAACTAAGTAAGTACAAATGAATAAGTATGGACTGCCAACAAAAACAATCCAATAACCAATTCACAGAACAAAGAATAAATAAGAAAGTGATATATATCACAAATATTGATTATTTATTCTTAAAATTTCAGATTCGAGAGTGGAAACAAAAGTAGTTTCCAAATATTGCTCATGTATGAAGTTAAGGTAAGTATTAGGAAATCGGAGGCTGGATCAACAATATAATGACTTAGCTTTTGAATTTATGACTAATAGTTGTCCTTGAGTTTGAATTGAATTTCAGAGATGACTCCCAGGTATTAGAAAACTGGTATTGGAAGCCTGTTTTTAGAACCTGGTACTAGAAGCCTGGTATTGGAATAACAGTGTGTTTTTTTAAAAAAGGCTTTTACCTATTCTTTATTGTATATTATATTATCATATCACATTTACATTTCAAAATTATACATTCATTTGCTTAAACTCACCCTATTTTCTAAAAGGGCTTGTTTTATTCCTTGACCCAATGTTATCTTGAGTGTTCTTTTATAATTTAGTAGACTGTAAAAGTTTAAGTTAAATTTACCATCATTATTTATTAATCCATATTATTTATATAGATTAAATCATAAAAGTTAACATTCATTATAATAATATGCAGACTGACCTTAATTGCAGTTGCAATCCTCACATAAGGTCTTCAAGAACAGAATGATAACAGAAAGTGAGTCACAATATTAATTATTCCAATACTTCTGTGACTTAAAAATTCCTCAGAATATGTATTAAAATATATAACAATACTAAAACAGAAAGGAAACAATATTATTATATATGCAAAGTTCACAAGGTTTTTCCAATAAATGAAGCCATAACACTTAAAACTAAACACCACATGGGGAGATTATAACCCACATGGTGTATTATCCATTACTGAGAATGGTTTCTGCTATTTTTAATCTTCCTAACATAAATACATAAAACACGAACAATATCCCCCTTATATATATATATATATATATAAGTAGCACCACAAATAATATAACATTCTTCCCTCCTTAACAATCCACTCTCAACCAATCAGGAGTATGTCTGACACGGCTAGATCGACGCACATTGTTTTCTTCAACTATATCGTCACTCTCCTCATTGTCTACTCTTTTGTCATTTTCCATTGGAGCAAGATCTCTCACTGAGACGGTATCCTCTCTTCCGTTTTTAAACCTCACATGTGCATGCAAAGGATTTACGTTCAATAAATCTACCTCCTCTACGTAAGGATCATTCTTCCTCCCACATGAATCTTACAAAGCGCTTCATTCGAGTATGAAAAAAAGGTAGGCATTTCACTGCCAGTAGATGTCTTCCTCTTGAACTTGAACATTCTCTCATGTGGAGTGCAATTAATCGATGTACATAACAATGATCGTAAGGAATGCAACGCATCGGGCAACACCTCTTCCCATTCCTGCATTGAAACCCCCTTTGATTTCATTCCCAACACAATATTTCTCCACACAAGCCCAACGAATCTCTCGCATTGTCCATTTCCTGCTGGATGATAAGGAGTTGACCTACTCGTAGAAATACCGAGAGACAAGAGAAAAGATTTCAACTCTGAACACATGAAAGAAGACCCCCTATCACTATGGATGAATCCTGGCAACCCGAAGATCGAAAACAAGTTCGTCAGGCATTTAATTATTGTTCTAGCAGACATATCCTTACACGGAAACGCGAACGGAAACCTTGAAAATTCATCAACAATGATCAATAAATATCGATTCCCAAACTTTGAAGCAGGCAAAGGTCCCTTAAAATCTATGCTCAATCTGTCGAACGTATTCATAGCAGCGACTATCGTTCCTTTTGCAATCTTTGCAAACCTAGGTTTTACCCTATTGCAAGTTTCACAATTAGCAACCATACTCTTCACATCCTCCATTGAATAAGGTAGATTCCTACTCTTTATGAAATGGTACATCCTACATATTCCCGGATGACACAAATTCTTATGTAATTCTAACAGACACGTTTTAGAAGCAACCGCACAGTATCCCCTAGATAATGTATCAGCTGCGTAATTAAATTTTCCTGGAAGATAACTGATATCAAAAGAGTATGGCATTAGTTCCAATCTCCACCTCAAAATTTTCTCATTCTTGATTTTTCTTGAGTGATTCTTATCAAACATGAATGCCAAAGATCTTTGATCCGTAATTAGCTCAAAACGATTACCAGCCAAGAAATGGTGCCATCTACGGATACTTTCTATAAAAGCATATGCCTCTTTCTCGATTGAACTGTGATTCATCTCGGACTTGTTCAAAGTTCTAGAGAAAAAAGCCCTAACTTAATGTAGCAGCGATTGCATGATCAGAGGCATCGGTCTCAACAACGAATTTTAAATTATAATCCACTTTATATATGATTCGACCGTCATCGGGTGTGGACGCAGAAATTTGCAGAAGGGAAACGAAATAGAGAAGTATCAGAAGGAAGATTGAAGAAGAGTAAGGAAAATCTGAAAGTTTAATTGGAAAGAAGAATGAAAATCTTGGAAGGCAGTTCAATATGTGCTTTGTGGATTGTATATTCAGAGGAGAGCGTATTGGGATTGTGGTTTCACTAAATAGCAAATATTTTTATTTTTAGTCGGTGTTTTAAAATATTAAGAATTTAATTAAACATTTTTTTATTTTTTATCAAAATCTGAGATGGAGGAGCAACATATTTTTCGACAACATTTCTTTTACTTATTTTGATTGAATTATTAATTATATTAAACAGAAAATTAAAAAAGAAGAAACTTGAAACTTTAAATTATAGAAAGTGTGAAGCTGCGTTTCCCGATGTCGTCGAGTCATTGAAGAATATTTTTAAATTCTCTCGTCTTCGTGAATTTTCAAATTCTCTTCCACTGGTGGAAAAGGTTCGGAATTCCCTATCACATTAATCTTTTCGTGAATGGTGATATAGCGTATACCATATTAATAATAATAGTGATAGTGGTAATTATGTTAATAATGTTATTAATAAGCAAATAGTGGTGAATAATTTTAAACCAGTGAATATGAAAACTAATCCAATTATGTTATTAAGTGAATAGTTGTAGAACAGTTTAAAATAAAATTCGAATATAGTGTATAAGCGTAATATTAATCAAAGTGTATAGCATAATAATAATAATAATATTTAAATATAGTAAATGAGTAGGGTGTAGTGAAATATAATAAAATTTTTTGGTAAATATAGTGTTTTGGCACAATGGAAGTAATAATAATATTGAAAGTAATAATTGTATATGTATGTATATTTTTAAATGTCTTTTTAATGGTTTAACCAATTATTTGTATATGTATATATGTATTTTTTAAAATATTTTATATTTATTGTACAAAAGTGCAGGAGGCTGAAAGTATTTGCCTAACAAAGCGAGGGTCCCAGGTTCGCAACTGGTCGGGTGGGAGAATGTGAGCAATTCTCTCCTTAGGCTTTGCTTCGTCCTGCTCGGACGTTAATCGAGTACACCCCTCCTAGATTAGGGCTCTGCCGTGAGCAGTGGTGTTTATTATGCCTGGTAAAAGTTTATAACATTCCCGCCTATTGCATTCTTTATATATCGGAATAACGTCATTGGCTGCCTCTATTTAAAAGGCAACTTTGCGTTAAAGGCCTTATTCTTTCAGAATATCCATTAATCCATCTAGAGTAATATGCAAAAAATTAATCTTGACAATGCCCTT
>JABUQX010140501.1:22500-25000 GCA_015478945.1 Trachelipus rathkii
AGGGAGAAGGTTACATAGCAGTTGATGATATAAGTTATGCTAGTTATATTGCTGGTTATTGCTGGCTATATTACAAAGATGAAGATATAGTATATGTTACATATATATATATATATAATTTAGTATATATATATATATATATATATATATATATATATATATATATATAGAAAGTATATATATATATATATATACATATATATATATATATATATATATATATAGTTATATTATATATATATATATATATATATATATATATATTACCTCAGTATATTATACATATATATATATTATATATATATATATGTTATTATATATATATAGAAGGGATATATAGCAGCAAAGGTTACAGCATATATATATTATATATATGGCATATATATATATGTTGAGTTATTATATATATATATACGGTGTATATATATATATATATATATATATATATATATATATATATATATTATATACATATAGATATATATAAGAAGAGTTATATATATATATATATATATATATATATATATATATATATATATATATATATATGTTGGTTAGGAAATTTTGGTTAGGAAAATGTAAAAAACAAAACATATATGGAAGTATATTGACTGTATATATATATATAAGATATATATATATATATATATATATATATATATATATAATATATATATATATATATAGAATAGTATAGTTATATATAGATATATATATAGTTATATATATACATATATATATATATATATATATATATCTTCCTTCCTTCATCTTCCTTCCTCTTTGCCCTAAGATTGGGGGTAAGGTGCTGGACAAGCATCGGAAAAGAAAAGCAGCAGGAGAACATGACAAACGGTCGAAAAGAAAGCCCAGCCTTACCGCCCCCTCTGTACTATTAATTAGTGAACTCGTCGCAGTCAGGAAAATCCACCCTAGAGCATCAAGGGACTGCGACGGACCTCACTATGGTAAATCGTCACGTAAGGGTTCATCCCCTGGCCCAGGTGGGCCACAAACCATGCCCCCCATACAAAACCCCGCCATTCTCTCCGATCATGCATGCACCCTTACTCGCCTGCCAAACTCACATTTCTCTCCTTCCGACATTCTCTACTGACTCAATCCACTTTCTCTTCTGGGTCTCCCAGCCGGTCGGTTCCCAACACACTCACCACTATACATCCGCGTAACAACCGACTATCATCATCCTTTCCACATGACCAAACCATCTCAACATACTTATTTATTCTCTCATTTACCTTCACACCACACACCACCTCTTAATGTTCCTATTCTCTCTTTATCACCCTTCTCACACCTAGCACACCCTAAGATTGGTCCATCTGAACACATTGAACTTTAGGATCTATACTTCTTATTCCAGACCATAGTCTCACTACCACAATAACACAGGTAACAACATACCTCATGTAAGACCCCTGAAAGACTTCAAGACTTCAGTCCTTTGAAGATCTACCTGTCCATTTAAATTGCACCATTCACCTTCCTGCCATTCACAACTTTCCTATTTACATCCTGCATCACTCAGTTCCTCTCTCATCCAATTATATAAATTCTAAATATTAAACTCAGATGACTGTTCTAGCTGCTCACCATCTAACATAACTTCACAATTGAGGAGTGTCCACTCAAGAACTATAACCTTACTCTTATCCACGTTTACTCTCAAGCCCCTCCTTTTACACACCCTTACAAATCTCTCTACCAATCCTCAAACTCTCTTCAGATTCGGCCACACAGAACCAAATCATCCGTATATAACAGGTGCACCCCCCACTCATCTCCATTCTCCACCATTCTTAACACCATTTCCTGCCATCCCCACTTCCGAATTCTTTCATAACCCTATCCATACAAATTGAATAACCAAGGAGACATAACACAACCCTGTCTTACTCCGCTATTAATCCCAAACCAATCACCATTGACACCATTTATTCCTATACACGCTTCACTATCGTCATACATACTTTTGATTCCATTCAGAAGCCTACCACCAACAATTCATATATCACTAACACCTGCCATAACGCTCCTTATTAACTCTATCATACGCCTGTTGCAAATCCAAACTAAATACACTTTATTCTTCTTTTCTCCCCTCATTTTCTCAGTCATTTGTTTCAATGTAAAGATTTGATCCACACATTCTCTACCACTTCTAAATGCACTGTGTTCTTCAACAATCAGTCCTTCAGTCATTCTACGAACTCTTGACCAAAATACCAGCATATATCTTCCCTTCAACACTCAATAAACTTCAATTCCCCTATAATTTCTACAGTTCCCTTTTCTCCCTTACTCCCTTATATAAGGGTACTATTACTCGTTCTCCTCCAACTTTGAACTATACCCTATAAACGCTGACACAACCCTGTAAATCCAATCAATCACCATCTCGCCTGTTCTGATCATTTCACCAGTAATTCTCATCTATACCTGCAGATTTACCATTCTTCAACATTTTCACTCTATACCA
>JABUQX010140502.1:0-2500 GCA_015478945.1 Trachelipus rathkii
CGATGTACTTCGTTCGGATCGATGATGTTAACTTCGTTTCGCGTTTATCATTGAAATAGCTTTCGCGTTTTCGTTATAACTGTATATATATATATATATATATACCTTTTTCCTCATATATATATATATATATATATAACTATATATATATATTTACTATATATATATATATATATATATATATATATATATATATATATATATATATATATATATACATATATATATATATATATATATATATATAATATATATATATATATATATAATAACTAACTTTATATATATATAATAATAATATATATATATATATATATATATGTATATATAATGTATGTAATATATATATATATATGCTATATATATATATATAATATGTATATATATATATATGTGTAATAATATGTAATAATAATAATATAATAATAATATATATAATATATAATATAATATAATAATAATATATATAATATGTAATAATAATAATAATAATAATAATAATATGTATATTAATAATAATAATAATAATATAACAATAATAATAATAATATATATATATATAATAAAATAATAATAATACTAATAATATGATCACGCGCATGTATAATATAATAATAATAATAATAATATATAATAATAATAATATATATATATATATCTATAGTATAATAATAATAATGTAATAATAATAATAATAATATATATAAATAATAATAATAATATGTAATAATATAATATAAAATGTAATAATAATAATAATAATAATATAATAATATATATATATATATATGTAATAATAATATATATATTATATATATATATAATAATAATAATATATATATATAATAATAATAATATATGTATGTAATAATATAGCTATATATTAAATCATGCTAGTCTTAATAATGACTAATATCGGATCCTTTCGCCGATTCAGTTTGTACTTGCTGTTGATTATTATGAACTGTTGATTCGACTGTGGAAGAATCCATATACAAATCAGCAATTGACAACCACAGTGATGGAATCTCTCTGTTCGTGATCATTGAATTTTCTTTTGAAAAGAGGTTTTCAATATGGTATTGAAAGTTCCGTTTCCTATTTCCGTATCTTGGACTTAACTTCTCTCAAAATGTTCTGTGTGTGTGCGCCGCTGTCACGGTTTATAAAATGGTGTTATAATTATGGTTAGATGTTTATAGCCTTCAAACTGAAGAGCACTTATAAGTTTTCAACAATCTCTCATATTTGTTTGTCTCGGACCAGTTATAAACCATAACATTTGGCAGAGAGATCTCATGTCCCCTTGTGGATACAGAGACAATAAACATTTTTTTTTACTTTCTGTCTCAGTTCCACCAAAAACCCAATTGCCTTCAATAATATAATCGAGGATGAATTATAATTCATCTTCAATTATGTTTTATTCTTCCGATCTTAGCTTCATCAATTTCAATAATCTTCTCCCCACCTCCTATGGTTTCATAATTTTTTTTTAATGAAATGGAGGTAAACTTCTCTCAGGTTGCTCCAGTCAACGACACCCTGACATTCGAATGCCAAATAACTTTATGTGCCAGGATAAACTTGAATCTCAAAAACTGCTAACTACGAAATAAACATTTCACAGTGTACATTACTTCTTTTCTTGTTTCTGCTGTTAATATTAACGGTTTTTGCACCAATATTTTTTATTTCTATCCAAGTACATCTCAAAATCAAATTTAGGACATTTATTTTTTCTTTTGGAGTGACATTATGATCGTATAAAAAAAACAGAAGAAATTTTTAATAAGATTGACTCAATAGTATGAATGAATGAAGTTAACAGCTTTAGCTGCATTTTTATTACTAACTTTATTAAATTTGCACGGTATCACCAAATTTTATAAGTTTTAAACTGTCCGTACCTCTTTTCCCACTTTGAGAAACATTTCAATGAGTTTATTTAAAAAGTCTAAATCTTTTAGTAGATGAATCATTTTGAATAAATAAACATATAATTAAGATATATATATATATATATATATATATATATATATATATATATATATATATATATATATATATATATATATATATGTAGGCAGCACAGATATATATATATATATAACTGTATATATATGCTGATGTCGATACTGATGAATATATGAACTGATAATGTAACTCAGCAATCACTGGGTAAGGTTGATTGGAGAATCAACGAACTATCTGAAGACAAAGTTCGTGTTCCAAGCATTTACGTACATTATTATTATAATTTATAGATATGACTTTACGAAGTTGAAGATTGCATGGCACAAAAACTTGTTGGAGTAAATCTTGCTGGCGTGTTCAGATAAAAGCAAACAAAAATTCAGTTAATTCGTTTTTTATTTATAACAGAGAAATTACAATATAATCATTTAATAACAAAGATCACATACAGTTTTATATTATATTGTCAAATATTTTACAATTTTAAAACATTAATCAGTTATAATAACCTAAAGTAATTTCC
>JABUQX010140502.1:5000-17500 GCA_015478945.1 Trachelipus rathkii
TAATAATAATAATAAATTATCTGTATTATAACAACAATTGTTTTATGCACTAAATGGTAAAGGACCCTTCTCCTGGCTTTAAATTAAAAAGATCATCAAATAAAATATAGAATTATTAATGGTAGTTTTAATAATAAATCAACTCAATACTAAAAATTTAATAGGAACAAGAACATTTACATTTATAAAAATATTCAATAATAATAATAATAATAATAATAATAATAATAATAATAATAATAATAATATCATAATAATAATAATAATAAAAATAAAAATAATAATAATAATAAAAATAATAATAATAATAAAAATAAAAATAAAAATAAAAATAAAAATAAAAATAAAAATAAAAATAATAATAATAATAATAATAATAATAATAATAACAATAATAATAATAATAATAATAATAATAATAATAATAATAATAATAATAATATGTGTCTATCATCACTGGTTTACGTGGGTTAAATCTCTGAAATTTAACATGCATTGATATTGATTTTTGATAATAAGTTTTTCCTTTTAGAAAAAGATTTATCAGGTTTCACGGGTTTTGATGTCTTGTAGCATTCAGTTCTTAGTTGATGACTATTTGCTGACGCTTTGAGTGGATTTTTAGTCTACAGAAGGAGGGTTTATGTAAGTATTATTTCGTAGATTTATTCGATTTGCTTCGCGCCTGTGAAAATTTGCTAGCAAGAAGTCGCAGGCATTGTTATGGATAATTTTATGTATCTCTTTAATAGCTGATAAGTGGAGTAGAATCTTTTGAATTGCAGTATCTTTTGTTTTACAGAATAACATCGGTTGTGTATGACTGTAGAAATTCTTGTATTGCTAATGAGGCGAATAAATCGCATTTGAATTACAATTACAGGTTGGATTACTGAGTTACTTGTGGTACCGTAGATAGGAAGACAGTAAAGTAAGTGGGGGTGTATTAGTGCATAGTATATTTTTCTAAGAATGGAAAGAGGTACAATATTTTTAAATTTTATTATACATGTATCTCGACAGTCTGCTAACTAGGCTGTTAATATGTTCCTTAAATATCATCTTTTTCATCAATTGTTATTTCCCTAATATTTTAGCATTTGCCTCTATGCTTAAAATGCTTAAAATAACGTGAATCTTGCTGACTTTTAAACACTGATCACGAATGTGAAAGGTCCTATAACTGTTTCAGAAGTCTAATCAGTATTTGTCGAAAATCAACACCATAATTACAGTTGAGTAATTAACTTCATATATATACCTGTATGCAACCAACCTTAGCCAACTTCTGTATATCTTAACCAATAATATGTATATATATGTATATTAATATAACGCCAACACATATATATATATATAACTATAGAATTTAAATTTCTATTAAATTTACTCGGATACAGTGCATGCATATATATACTCTATATAATATATATATATATATATTATATAATAATATATATATATATATGTATAATAATATAATAATATATATACATTTATTTATATTGATATATATATATATATATAATATATATATATATATATATAATAATTATTTATTTATTTATTTATTTATTTATTTTGCTTACACTTTTCCGCAGACTGCGGGGTAGTGGTACGTACAGCCTCTCTCATTCACACTTCCCCTCATCTCGCCCTCACCCACCTCCTCCACCCCACTCTATCTCTCGCCAACACCCTACCCTCCTCCTCCCTCATCCCTCCCTCCTCCAGCATCTCCTTTATTCCATCCATCCACCTCCTTCTTGGTCTCCCCCTTCCTCTCCCCTCCGCCTCCCAAACTCTCCTAACCACTCTCTGTTCCTCCATTCTCACTAGAATCTTAACATTCCCTTCTCCGCTCTTCCCACCAAACCATTCCTCCAATCACATCTCTCCCTCACCACCCTATTCCTAATCCTCTCCCTTCTGCTAACCCCACAAACCGCTCTCAACCCTTTCATCTCAAATACTTCCAACTTCTTCCTGGACCTGGCATTCAACCCCCACGTTTCACACCCATACAGCTACACAAATTTTTTCAAACATACTTATCTTAACTTTCTGTGATAAATCCCCCCCTTTCCATAATTCTCTCAGACCACTCAAAGCTCTCATTCCTTCTCCTACTCTATGTTCTATCTCCTCCTTCATCCCTCCCCCTTACCCAAATCCTCTAAAAATCTTTACTTCTTCCAATACTACACCCCTACTCTAACCTCTAACCCCTCCCCCTCCTCTCTTTCCTCCTCCTCAAACACTAACACTTTACTCTTACCTGGATTTATTTTAAGCCCCTTTTGTCCACACATTCTCTCAAACTCCCTCACCAAATACCTCAGCCCTTCCGCGTTCTTCGCCACTAGGGCAGTATCGTCCGCAAACAGTATCATGTTCACTTCCCTTCTATCATTCCCATTCATCAATTCCACCCCATGCTGCACACCACCTGCCTTTTTCCCCACCCCTTCCCTTTGCCTCCCTCACCAGTTCCTCTTTAGCTCACTGATGAAGTTCGTGTAAACGACACACCCCTACCTCAATCCTCTCACCACCCCAAACATCTCACTCTCCCCTCCTAACACTCTCACACACATTCTACTATTCCTATAAAAGGCCCTAATACCTTTACCTAATTTGCCCCCCACTCCATTTTCCTCCAACACCCTCCACAATTCACCCCTCTTCACAACCTCTAAAAAACACCCATACACTTTCCCTTTCCTCTCTATACTTTTCTCCACAAGCATCTTTAGTGTAAACACTTGGTCCACCTATCTTCCTCCGTAAATCCTCTTTTAATTTCTTTATTCTCCCTCCGTTAAACCTCTCCACTCTCTCAATCCAGTATTCTCCCACTTTCCACATACATAGAGACATATCCCTATAATTCCCATTCCATCCTATCCTTTTACACTTATACCAGAGACCAAACAACTCATATACAATCTGTTGTTTTCCCTGCCACTCCTCCAACATCTCCATTCTAAACCTCTATTAAATTAATCCACCCCTATACCTCCCTTCTGCAACATTTCCATTCTCACACCATCCATACCTGCGGACTTCCCTTTTTTTCCTTTATTCAAGGCCCTAATAATTTCCTCCATTTGTATTTTCATCCTCCCCACTCCCTCCCAATTCACTCCCATCTCATCTTGCAGATCTTCACTCCTACCAGTTCAATGTCACTCAAAATACTCCCCTCTTCTCACCTCCCTTAATCCTCTCCCCCAACCCCTCCTTCTTCTTCCTTTTTTTATTTACTTCTTTCCAGAACATCTTGCTTCCCGATTCAAAATTTTCCGTCACTTTTCTACACCATTCATCTTTTGCTCTTCTCTTCGACCTCTCCACCGCCCTCTTTGCTTCCACTCTAACCCTTCTATATTCCCCTCTCTCCTACTTCCCAACCATTTCACATAAGCCTCCTTTTTCCTTTTCACCACCTCCTTCACCTCCTCACTCCACCATTCACTCCCTTTCCTTCTGCTTACACCCACCCTTTTTACTCCACATACCCTTCTAGCCTCTTCACATACTGCCTCTTTAAATCTCATCCACTCCCCCTCCACCTCCCCAATTTCCGTCCCTCTCACTTCTCTCCACCTATCCTCCATACCTCTCCTAAACTCCCTCTTACACACTGTCTCCTCCAATTTTTCCACCTTTATCACTTCTACTCTCCTCTTTTCTCCCCTTTCCCTAACCGTCACCTCTCCTCCCACCCTTAACCTAGCAACCACCAAATAGTGATCCGATATCCCCCTCCCCGCCCCTCTAAATACATTTACATCTAGTAATCTACCTCTATCCTTCCCATTTACACACACATAATCCAGTACCGCCCTCCCCCCCGTTATCTCACTCTTCCATGTATACTTATGATTTTCACTTTTTTTGAACCAAGTATTCCCCACTATCATTCTTCTTTCAACACACAACTCTAACAAACTTTCTCCATTAACATTCCTCTCCCCTACCCCAAATGGTCCTATTATTCTTCCCACCCCTCCCTTCCCACTCCTGCATTCAAATCTCCCAATAGACAAACTTTATCATTTACCCCATCTCTCTCCTCCTCTCTCGCTCCATTCACTGGTGCGTATGCACAAATAAACACCCACATTTCCCCCCCGAATTTCACTTTTACCCACATTAACCTAGAACTCACCTGTCTACACACCCTCACCTTATCCCACACCTCTTTATAACTATTCCACATATATATATATATATATATATATATATATATATATATATTAAAATATATATATATATATATATATATATATATATAAATATATATATATATATATATATATATATATATATATATATATATATATATACTTATATATATATATATGTATATTGTATATATATATATATATATATATATATATATATATATATATATATATATATATATATATATATATATATATATATATATATATATATATCCATACAGGTTATGTCAAGGTTTACGGTAACGTCGATATGTAGCCCGTCGCAGGCGTCAGCAGCAGTTGTTGTCAGTACAGGTAGGTTAGATTAGGCTAACTTTTTGTTTGGATTGTTTGGTTTTCTCAGTAAACTTGGTTAGAACGTCAGCATCAAATATTATGAGTTCAATTAATTGCCTTAATTTTTTCCATCAAGTGAAAAAACAACAACTACTACTACTACTACTACTACTACTACTACTACTACTACTACTACTACTACTACTACTACTACTAATAATAATAATAATAATAATAATAATAATAATAATAATAATAATAATAATAATAATAATAATAATAATAATAATAATAATAATAATAATAATAATAATAATAGCAGTAGTAGTAATAATACTATAATAATAATAATAATAATAATAATAATAATAATAATAATAATAATAATAATAATAATAATAATAATAATAATAATAATAATAATAATAATATAGAAATTCTATATCAGCTTTTGTTTTAATATAAGTTTTACTTTTAACTTCCAATTCCCTAAATATTTTCTTCTGATTTTCATTTAATTTTCTTAATACTAGACTAGTATTAAGAAAATTAAATGAAAATCAAAAGAAATTAGAAGTTAAAAGTAAAACTTATATAATAATAATAATAATAATAATAATAATAATAATAATAATAATAATAATAATAATAATAAAAATATTAATAATAATAATAATAATAATAATAATAATAATAATAATAATAATAATAATAATAATAATAAAAATAATAATAATAATAATAATAATAATAATAATAATAATAATAATAATAATAATAATAATAATAATAATAATAATAATAATAATAATAATAATAATTATAATAATAATAATAATAATAAGTTTTATTTATTATTTTCTTCCATGCTGTGTAACTTAATAACAAATAAATAATCATAAAATTATAGGAACAGAATCAAAATACAATTTCAGAAAAAGGGAAAAATTCCATTGGCTTCATACCTTTGGTTGGATCGTCCCTTTGTTCTCCTGAGTTCATTAATACTATTAAAGTCTTTATTCAATTTTATCTTTATTTGTTGTTTTATCTCGATCTGTTTGCTTTCTTTTGGAACTTGTCACTACGTTTTCTGCACTTGCAACAATTACTGTCTCTCAGTATACGCAGAGAGCATTGACGAATTGATTCTATCTGACCCAGTGGAGTCGCGCTTTCCGTTTATTATTCTTCAACTAAATCACTTAAATCT
The DNA here is from genome assembly GCA_015478945.1 of Trachelipus rathkii. Classification (NCBI taxonomy): domain Eukaryota; kingdom Metazoa; phylum Arthropoda; class Malacostraca; order Isopoda; family Trachelipodidae; genus Trachelipus; species Trachelipus rathkii. Next base: position 10,743 of record JABUQX010140502.1, read on the forward strand.
TGTTTAACTCTGATTTTTTTCATGGTATTCATCACAAGAAAGCTGCTTTCTGGGTTATTAGTCGTCTTCAAACTGCAGAGTTTCATGTATTTATAATTCACATATCCTGGAATCTTGTAGCACCAATACTTTAAAGCAGCGTTTCTCAACCGGGGGTCGCGACCCCCAAGGGGGGCGCGAGCGAATATACGGTGGGTCACAAAAAATAAAATATTTATGTTCAAATGTTACACAGTTGTTATTTATAAAAAGTTAATACTTAATAAAATAAAAATAATATAATTAATGCATCCAAAAGCATCTTTTACTAGATTATATATATATATATATATATATATATAAATATATATTTATAGATAAAATAATATATATATATATATATATATATATATATATATATATATATATATATATATATATATATATATATATATATATATATATATATATATATATATATATATATATATATAACATATATATCTTATATATATATATATATATATATATATATACATATATATATATATATATATATATATATATATAAATATATATATATAACACTATATATATATATATATATATAACAACATATAACCAACAATATCACCTATATATACATATATATGCTGCTATATAATAACATATGCTGCATATATATATATATATATATGGTAACTATAGGGGGTCGAGAGGTTACTAACTTTATGCGTTTTGGCTTTGGGGGTCGCGAGGTTTAAGTTGAGAAACTCTGCTTTAAAGCAACGAAAACTTTCTACCTTCGTAAAAATTTGCATTAAACCTTTCTGGTTCCTCTTATTCCCACACATTCAGGAAATTCAAAATATTTTCAACCCTTTACTTATATATATATATATATATATATATATATATATATATATATATACTTCATATATATATATATATATACTCTACTCTCATATATATATATATATATATATATATATATATATCATATATATATATATAAAAATATTGTTTTCTAACGTTTTCACAGCTGCCATACCTAAAGCTAAAAACTAAACTCAAACCTTTAGCTCTAATTTTAGATTAGAAAGATGTCCTGTTATATCTCTTGCTCAACCTCCCTCTAAATATTAAAACAGGCACTTTAATTTCTTCTAAAGATGTGCTGCTCTATCTGAACTTAATTCTGAGAAGACGTATGGCCCTGATGGTATTCCTCTTGGTCTTTTAATAAAATATAGCATGTTCTTCTGGGCCTGCGAACGGCATTGGTAAATCATTTCATTTCAGACATTCATCGTATCCTGCTAAAAGTATGAGCTAATCCAGCGTTCTCACCCTTTTCAATCCTCCAACTATCGAGCTTCGAACCTAAAAATCTCAACCCCTTCACCTATTTATATCACGCAATCTATTACACAACTGTAGCATCAATTTCGAATACCCTCAGCTAAAACGTCTTGGAAGAATCACACATCCTATCTAACCTAACTTTCAAGGGTTCTAATGCGTCGTCAAAATTTTAAGCAAAACCAGCTTTTTACATGGGGATGTGTTCTGCTTCTGCATGGAGTACACGTCATACATTTGAGGTGACTCCACATACACAGCTCAAAATGGCTAGTGCTTTGGAATACGTTTCACTTTCCTGATTTTTTTTGCGTATTTCGACTCACACTTTCGAACTTCATCTTCTATAACAAGAATTAAAAACATGAATTTTTAGGTTATTTTTTAATTTTATTTTCCTTCATTTAAATAAATATTTTTAAATTAATAGTCGTCGTAATCAATTATGGAATATTTAATATATCAAAAGATATATATATATATATATATATATATATATATATATATATATATATATATATACGATATATATATATATATATATATATATATATATATATATATATATATATATATATATATATATATATATATATATATATATATATATATATATAATTGTGATGTCTGCACAGACCTCTATATTGGCAGTTCCTTACGCCAATTTTCAGTACGAATTAATGAGCACCGCGGAATGTCGTCTCGTACCAACAATTTTTCACTACTCCTTCGAATTCTGCTATTAGAGACCACTGTCTCACTAATAATCATCCCCTTTCTCCTTCTAACTTCTCCATATTGGCACAAATCCCCGAACCAACCAACCTGCACATTACTGAATCATTATTTATTCATCACTTAAAACCCAGTCTCAATAACGACAGCGGTCCCTATAACTTACAACTTTTATGAAGCCTTCTGTTAGATTCAAGAATATTACCTAATCGTTACCTAGTAAGTTTATAATTTAATTTTAATTTCGCAGCATTATCCTGAGTTACCTGTTTGCTGTTGTAAAAAGATACGTGATTTTAAATTTAAACTTGAGTGTGGTATTTAATTTAGTTTTATGTAACTTTTTACACTGTGTAATTTTATATCGTTTCATTCATCAAATTATTTTATTTCATCTTATATTAATCCTCCATTTAATTTATTGTATTATATAGTATCATGGTATAATTTATTATAACTTATTATATTATATTTTATCCCGTGTTATCATTAAATTGTTTGAATTTATTTCAGTTATCCGTGATGTATTGATTTGTTTCTTTTAATTGTTGTATTGCCTAAAGTAATTGATAATTACCATTTAACTTTTAAGAATAAAATGTTTGTTAGTTTAATTCCACTTAGATATTACTTCATTAATTAATTTATAAAGTGATTTTTAATATATATATATATATATATATATATATATATAGATTTTTTATATATATATATATATATATATTGCTTCCATCATGCCTTAAGATTTAATTTACTTACTTATTTTACTTATTCTTATCCAAATTATTATTTATTACTATTATTATTACTATTATAATTATTACTGTTATTATCATTGTTGCTATTTATTATTTTGTAGTGTCTTTTCCTGAGGATGATGACAGTTTGAGTCATCGAAACGTTGAATAAAGTTCTTGATGATGTTCAGATTGTTAGTGCTTCTTTTCATTATAAAATTACGCTTCCCAAAGAATAGTAGCCGGAATGATATATATATATATATATATATATATATATATATATATATATATATATATATATATATATATATATATATATATATATATATATATATATATATATATATATATTAATTTATATTTATATATACTCTCTCTCTTTCTCTCTTCTAGCACAAACTGTTATATCACTCTCTATATATATATATATATATGCTCATGCTATGAGATATATTTTTATAAAAATCGGTGCTTACGATTCTTAATAAATACGAAAAGTAAGAAGATAAGAACTAGAAGAATTTCGCGACTTTAAATATTTGAAATTATAGTTGTTAAAATAAAACTTTTAATTATATTTTAAGTTTCCATTAAAAAAGTAATTAAGTCATGTGTGGATGTATGTGCGTGTGCATATGTTTTTTATTTTTTTTTTGTTTCAAAATGTTTCCTTCATATAACCAGTGATGCGTGTGGTTTCAAAACAAAATAATAATTTAATTTTAATTTTACTCTGAGACTAGAATTCTTCTTAATAATTATGTCAGTTACCACTCATAATCCATTTTTGTATTTTTTTTCTGTTTTAATTATAATTATCAGTGGTGTGCAAATTTTAAGTTTTTCTTTGTTTCAGAAAAGAAATAAGACATCTTAAATTTTTTTTTTTTTTTTGACGCAGAGTTCTAAAATGACTATAAAATATTATCATATATAGTATTATTATTAAACATGCCAAAAAACGTTCCCAATTCGTTTCCTTTTGTTGAATGGACTTTAATTTGCTATAAAATGAACTTGCTTTATTTCTTTTTTGAGCTTCAAATTGATTTATTTTCAAATTCATTTTATTTAATTTTTTAGTTTATTTCGACGTAAATATTTATTATTTGTATCCACAATAATATATATATATATATATATATATATATATATATATATATTTTATATATATATATATATATATATATATATATATATATATATATATATATATATATATATATATATATATATATATATATATAGGACCTTAAGTAAACCATGCTCCTCAAAATAATTTAGTATTGGAAAGGTTGGTAATAATTTTTATAGCAAAATTAAAATAAAAAATTCGATTTGCTTTCCAAATAATGTAGTTGTTTTTTTATTTTGATATCAAATTTATTTTTCAATTAATTTTATATAATTTTATTTTATATATATATATATATATATATATATATATATATATATATATATATATATATATATATATATGCTATATATATATATATACTATATATGTATATATATATATATATATATATATATATATATATATATATATATATATATATATATATATATATATATATAGATAGTCAGATTTTTTAATACTCACGAAATTATGCTTGAAAAGCTAAAGGGAGCAGCTTAAGGTCTACAATTAAAACAAAGTATATTTGGAATCAGCCAAGAAAATTCTAGGATGGGATTTAACTTTTTTTTTTTTTTTATGAGAGCATTTTTTTTTTTAACTAAAAAGGAATACCCTAGGGTAAACCACAAAGATGGCAGGAGTCAGGGGTCTCTCGGCCTCCCAGTGAACTTGACAGGGGGGATAATCCCTCGGGGATGATCTCGGAACCCTGCGGTCTTTTGGTGTCGCGGGGGGGTTCCTCCGACCATCCCCTCCGGGGTATGAAGCGTCCCCCCCTGTCCCCCGTCGGCCCGAGCCCCCTAAATTTGGTGAAATAATTTTGTTTTGTTAAAATTTTAAGTTTTTTTTTAAGGGGCTCGAGCCGACTGGGCTGAAAGGAATCCTTACCCGAAGATGTCGGAGAACCTAGACAGTTCAGAGATTTCATCCGGAGAAGCCCAAATCGTCAGAACTCTTGCAGTTTACTAGGTATTCTTGGATAAAAAAAAAATTACCAAAAAAAAAAAAAAAAGGATAATCCATCCCAGTATAGGCGAACTAAATATACTATTCAGGCACACTGGAACCTGGTCTCTAACTATGAGAAACGTCTCGACCATCTATATATATATATATGTATATGTATATATGTAACAACTGCTATATATATATATATAATATATGCTCTTTCTTTCATATATATATATATATATATATATATGTAATAATATATATATAAATAAAAAAAATTAAATCAAAAACTCAGTGAAGTGTCAGTAACTCAAAATAAAAAAAATGGATCACCTCAACAAATCCAATTTAATTTAATTGCTACTCAAAATACAGAGGCATATATATATATATATATATGTATATATATATATATATATATATGTATATATATATATATATAACCTGCTATATCTCCAACTCATATATGCTCTATCATTTTGAGGGACGTTAGCCCTGTCTCCAATGAACAAACCTTGCTCAGATTTAAGGAACAAATAAAAAAAACTTAATTTTGTTTTAATTTTCAGAACAGAACAAGATGGTGTTTTATGCTATGTATGTATAATAATAATATGTATGTATGTATGTAATACCTCCTCCTCTTTCCTCAGATATCTTTTTCCCCTGCCACTCTCTCCTCTCTCTCTCTCTCTCTCCTCTACCCGACGCTCTTCCTCTTTTATATATATATATATATATATATATATGAATATATATATATACTCTTTCATATATATATACTCCTATATATATATACTCATATATATATCATATATTGATTTAAGATAAAGATAGTTTAACATAGGCATTGTTTATAGAGTACTCTATGAGCACTAAATGCAATATGTTGTAGAATAAGCACAACGCCCACAATGTTGCAACTCTATAAAGTGAACATTATTCAAGTGTAAGATTCTTCTTTACTCTCTTTTTTTGTATGAATCTTCTTCAATTGTTTCTCGCATGACACTCCAACACTTTCTGATAACATCGCTGGGATCCATTGCCTTAACAAAATCCATCAGAGCCCAGATAAACATTTTCCTGAACACTATCAAAGGTTGACACTTCCCAAAACACGGAGAATGAAAGAGTACAAGAAAATAGAAAAGGAAAATTTGTAGCAAATAGAGGGGGAGAGTGTGTTTCAGGCTTTAGCAGTATAGTCCACGCAATAATGAGCATAGCGTATAAGTCTGCGATCAGAGAGGTAAAAAGTGAAAAGAATACGACGGTGTTAAGGCTTGTAACATGGAATCTCCTCAAAAGAGAAGTTATGCGACCAGAGAGTAAATTAAGATAAAGTGCGTCTGAGAAATTAGCGATAATATGGAGTAATGTAACAAACAGCTAGACAGCTATGTATAACAAGAGATTGAAGAAATTCATAGAGAAAAGAAGATTTGCTACATGAGGCAAAAAGCAATATTTCCATTCTTTCAAGAAGAAAAATAGTGCAATCATCTTCCAATATGTTTACATCCGTCCATCTCTCTCTCTCTCTCCTCTCTCTCTCTCTCTCTCTCTCTCTCCTCCTCCTCTCTCTCTCTTTCCTCCCCTTTCTCCCCCCTCCTCCCCCCCCCTCTTTTTTTTATGTTGCTCATATATATATGTATATATATGTATATGCTCAATGCTTCGGAAGGGTTTCATTCGGTCAGTCCTTTTTTGATCGCATTTCTCCAGACATCCCTTTCCTGGACCACTCCTCTTCTCTTCAACCATCTCATTGCTGTAGCTGGCATCTTTTTAGAGAATCCTCCACCGATTCGGTCCATCTCTTCTTCGGTCTACCCCTCGGTCTTCTT
>JABUQX010140504.1:0-2500 GCA_015478945.1 Trachelipus rathkii
TGAAATTTACACGATTCGAGCTTATCCCTATATAGATTATATTCCAAGTTTAAAGCAAATATCTCTTATACCTTTTGAGAAAAAGCTGCCAGCGGTCAAACTGCTCCATCACTATCGATCTATCGATCTATCGATCATTTAAAACCTTCTAGGAACCAAAAAAGCCCCCTTTGAGGGGCTCCGCCCCCCTTTCGGGAGGCTAAACCTCCGAAAACGGTCTTCCAGACCTTAAATTCGGTCTCACCGACCTTAAAAACCCTAGGTTTGACGTATCAAACGTCAAAATCTAATGAAATGATGGAAATTTCCAAGTCAGCTGCCGACATGACTGGAATTTCCAAAAACCTTCCGAAATGGTTTTCAAGTCTTTGCCTTCGACGTGCAGGGCTGCCAATGGGGAAAATCCCCAAAATCCTCCGGAGTTGGGGATCTTGACCTGAATTATGGACAAAACGTTAAAAAAAAATGCTAAAAAAGTGCCAAAAATGCTAAAAAAGGACAAATTTAGCGGATTAGGTTGTCAGATTTAGCGTCAAATCTGGCTTCCGTTACTTTTCCGTGTCAAAACGTTAAAAAAGTAGCAAAATTTCTAAAAAATGGTAAAAATTAAAAAGTACCAAAAAAGCGCAAAAGTAACGGATTAGGGTGCCAGATTTAACGATAAATCTGGCTTCCGTTACTTTTCCGTCAGTTTCCCACCCCTTACTACTTATATATATATATATATATATATATATATATATATATATATATATATATATATATATATATATATATATAATTATTTATATATATATATATATATATATATATATATATATATATATATATATATATATATATATATATATATATATATATATATATATATATATATATATAGTATATATATATATATATATATATATATATATATATATATATATATATATATATATATATATATATATATATATATATATATATATATATATATATATATATATATATATATATATATATATATAATGCAAAAAAATAACTTACGAATACTTGCACAAGTTTATATCATTATTATTTTAGAAATATACTTGCCTCTTTCGCCTCTGTTAAATAGAATGAAAATTTTTCAATTCCTTTAATGGATTCATTGAAAGCGCTCACCATGTGAAGAGAAATTCCAACTACCAATATTAAAGTGTGAGTTTTTGAAATGGTCTGCAAAGAAAATAAAAAGATTATGGACGCTAAAGGATTGGTACAACGAAATAATAAACGTCACCACATAAATTGACTAATATTATATATATATATATATATATATATATATATATATATTTAGAGAAGAAATATAATATATATATATATATATATATATATATATATATATATATATATATATATATATATATATATATATATATCAATGGGCTAAGAGTGGTTCTCGCAAAGTATACATTTGCGAGGTAAATGTCCTCAGTAAAAAAGATCGTGTAAAAAACTCAATTAATAACTTGAACGAGTTATTAGTTGAAGTTTGATGCAAGATGTAAATTCACATGTCTCAATGCTCAATATCATTAGAATACAGCCAAAACAAACATCAAAGCATTCCTTTGTACAGATAAACCCACTGATCTCAAAAATTATGTTGCGGAAATCTCGTTCACTTTACACTCGGGATTTAAACACCCTACGAGAAGAGAATCGACCTTTAAACAAGGTCTAATCCTGTAAAGAAAATTTAAATCTTTTCACCTGATAAATTAAAATATAAATTTTGGCTAAACTTTACTTCTTCTAATTCTATTCGCCGCCATGGTCTTGTCTTTAGGATTTACCGTCTTATTTAAACATCAGAAACTCATGCTGTATTTATTATCTTATTAACTAAAAATCTCCATTTGTCAATTTGTTTGTCTTGCCTGTTTTTTCTATGGTTTCTTCCCAATGATTCCACAGATATCCTTCCTTCTGCTAAAGGTGAATTCTTTACTATTTTTTTCTCTAATTCTACTATAGACGATATCGTTTAATGCTAAGTTTAATGCTAAGAAGGATTATGATCATGACGCAAATCTTTGCGATTCTAAAAAATTGAGCTTTAACTTGTCCTTTGCCTACTAAAACTATTCCGTCTTTACCTACCAACCTCAAACTATCCTTCCCCGTGTAAGTTTTCGTTTCCTTAACCTTTGTCTAAGTATAGGGACCACCTCAGCTCTCAAAACATTCGTCTTATTGCTTTAACTTCTAGAAGTACTTCAGAGGTTTTAGAGTCTCCTAAACAGAAAGATTTGAAAAATATCAAAATTTTCTAATGATATCTCAGATTGATAGACGCCTTCCGTAAGAAACCTCGACTGGCGATCAACTTTTCTCTTCTTCTGACTTTTTGTCTTTACACTTCGTCATTTCACGAAAATTTTGTAGTCACCATAACATAATTGGTGTTTTAAATAAAGTCTGGTAATAAGTTCGACTCCTTTTGATATCTATTTTGCTTTTGTGACCTTCTCTG
>JABUQX010140504.1:10000-15000 GCA_015478945.1 Trachelipus rathkii
AGTTACTCCTCCTTTTATACCCTCTTCAGCTCATTTACTTCTAACATTGTAATTTCTTCTAACCATGTTATTTCTACTCTCTCTGAGATTAACCCTAAGATGGCGAATTGTCCTGATGGTATCTCCTTTCCTTATTTCTCCTTAAAACTTGTGTTTCCGATCTTGCACTTTAAACTATTTCAAGCTTCATTCTTCCGCTTCGACCTTTCTTTTCTTTTCTCTATGGAAACACACACATTTACTCAACATGTGTCGTAAAAGGAGGACACTTTTCAATCCTCTAATTATCGTTCTATTACATCAGAGTTTCTTTATTATTTATTATTTATCTCATATTTATCTTGATTGACTTGTAATACTTATCTGTAAGGGTTTTGGAAGCATGAAGATTTGAAGATATCGTCATTCTTATAATCTTATCTTTGATCGATAATAAAGAACGCTTTACTGGTGATGTTGATTTTCTTCTCTTTGATTCTTGGTCCTTTGCTCTTCGTAGTTCGGCGAATCTTTTCTGTTGCGCAAGACATATAGCAAGCTCTTCGATGAAGTCTGACACAAAGCTTTGATTACTAAATTTCCCTCTTTCTATTTATTTATCTCTCTGTTAGGCTTTCTCTAATTTCCTTCCCGGTCGTTCTATAGCTGTCCTTCTCTGTCCTTATCTGTCCTTATCTGTTCTTCTCTCTGATTTCCTTTCCGGTTGTTCAATGGCAGCTGTTATCGAACGTCCAAGACCTTAATCTATAAATAGTGGTGTTCTTCTGGGTTCTTTGCTATCGTGAACTCATTTTATACCTATTATTAATAACCTTTATTGATTACTTCACCACCTATCCCTTGAGTGCTGACGATTCCACACTTCATTGCTCCTTTCATTTTGAAAGGTGTTCCACTCCAGGGGCAATTAATTCCAACTAGGAGGGTGGCCTTGGAACAACCGCTACCATGGCTCAAACGGTAGAGCGACGGAGTCGCATGGCAAGGTCGTGGGTTCTAATCCTAGTTCGGATCCTAGGTAGAAATTACCTAGAGAAGTTTCCCTCCTTGAATAGGGCTATGCCCATGAGGTGTGAACTTTTGTATAAAAAAAACTGTTCTCTGATCTTTCTCGAATTTCTGGTTCTGGTTTGGAAAGCATATTTGTTTCAAATGTCTCAAAAACTCAGTTCTTTCAACTTCTACGGAACATAATATTCAACACACCTTTTAAACCTTTTTCTGTCCTTAACATTCTTGGAGTTACTTTAACTAGTAATCATTCTTGGAAGGATAGCAATATTCCTCTTTCTAGATAAGCTTCTATGGGATTGAGTGTTCTGAGGTGCCTTCAGAATTTCAGAACTTCTACACACCATCCCAGTTGTTTGCTCTTAATTGGGTTGTAGTTCTTTCCTGTATGGAACATGTTTTACATTCTTGGAGGGTTTAATTCAAGCATTTTATCAACTTATTCGATCTCACTTGTATCTCTAGTCTATTTCTGTTTATCAAATTATTGCGTAACTCTCTTTATACCATCGATATTACAACGGACACTACTCTTCTGAATTCTCCAGTAGTATACCTCCTGCAGCAAAAGTTCTCGTGCAACATGCCTTTCAATACAGTCTCTTCCTTTCTCTTTACAATTCTCTGACCCAGAGTTAACTGCTATGCTCAATCTTACATATACTCCGCTGGTAAAGTATGGAACCCACTCCCTTTGACTATTTCCCAAACATGTCGGCCCTTGTTCTATTATATTCCCAACTCGGGTGCAATTTGGCAGTTCACCGGCCTTTCTTCACCAAAAGAGTTCATAAAGAAAATACTTACTAGAACATAGTACAAGTTACATGATAATCTTGACAAAAGTAATGTTTTGAATGCAAAATCTATTTTTTAATAAGATTTGTTAATTTCACATTGTTGAATCTGGATGAGGTAGTATGAAATATATTCCATAAAGTAAGAAAACCAATCTCAGATAAAACTTTATAAGAGGTATTCAGGAGTTCACAGACGCGAGTTTTCAAATTTAGATAGATCATATTCAGAAGATAAAAAAAAATATGTATCAACTAGCAACCAAATGGTGGGGACTTGGGTGTCTTTGCATGGAGGGCTTTTGAGTGTTTCAAATGGTTAGGGTAGACCATTTCTGACAGTTTTATTCGACTCGATGGGTCCTCTTAATCCCAAATTGACGTTAAAAGCATCTTTCCACAATCTTTGATTTGGCAGATATGTTCCTTTTCATGATCGATAGGGATAAATGAAAGATTTTGACATTCGATATTACAGTTATGGACCCAGAATGCAGCTTAAATTGAAAAGTATTAGAACCCACACGGTTTAGGGGTTTTTAAAATCTCTCAAGCATTCTGTTCCACAATTTGAGATCTCCCACCGTAGATATGAAGTTATACCCTACTAGAGGAAGAGAAAGGGGTTGCATGCACCCCCTGGAGGAGGTATAACCTTTTAAAATAGGGTTCCCTGGCTACGCCAGTTGCGAAACTAGAAGAAATAATGAATAAAATTAAAATCTTATAACCCTTCAGCAGTAATTAGAGTCAGAGTTGGAGTTGGAGTTCGAGTTGGAGTTTAGTCGCAGCCAGATTCGGAACCAGTGAAAATATTTTTGTTTTACTTTTGGAGATGTGATATATATATATATATATATATATATATATATATATATATATATATATATATATATATATATATATATATATATATATATATATAAATATATATATATATATATATATATATATATATATATATATATATATATATATATATATATATATCCATATTATTATTACATATTATTATTATTATTATTATTATTATATTACATATATATATTATTATTATTACATATTATATTATTATTATATATTATTATATATATATATATATTATATTATTATTATTATTATTATTATTATTATTATTATTATTATTATTATTATTATTATTATTATTATATATACATTACATATTATTATTATTATATTATTATTATTATTATTATATTATTATTAGTTATTATTATATATATATTATTATTATATATATTATATTATTATTATTATTATTATATATATTATATTATTATTAAACATATATATATATATATATATTATTATATTATTATATATTATTATATATATATATATATATATATTATATATATTATATTATATTATTATTGCTTTTTAAATATATATATATATATATTATATTATTATATTATATATTGTTATTATATACATATATATATATTATTACATATAGATATATATATTATTATTATTATTATTATTATTATATATATATACATATTATTATTATTACATATATATGATATATGTTGACATATTAAGAAGATATTATTGATATATATTATATTATATATATATATTATTATTACATATTATTATTATATTATATTATTATATTATTATTATTATTATTACATATTATTATTATATTATTATATTATTATAAATATATTATATATATTATTATTATTATTATTATATTATTATTATTATTATTATTATATATATATTATTATTATATTATACATATTATATACAACATATTAACTATATATTATTATATTATATATGAAGATATATATACATATATATATTATTATTATTATATATATTATTATTATATACATATTATTATTATTATTATTATATATTATTAAATATACATATTACATATATATATATATAGTATATTATATTATTATTACATATATTATTATTATTATTATTATTATTATTATTAAGTTATACATATATATTATTATTATTATATATATATATTATGAAGATATTATTATACATATATATATATATATATATTATATATATTACATATATATTACATATATATATTATTACATACATACATATATATATATATAGATTGTTAAACATTAAGCAACAATCGCACTAGATAAGATGTTATATATATATATATATATATATTATTATATATATATATTATTATTATTATTAATATATGTTTTCTATATATATTATTATTATATAGATATTATATATATTATATTATTATTATAAATATATGCAATGGAGGAAACTGTTGTAAGTCGTGCAAAAGAAGTATGTGGATGATGCTAAAGTAGGAAGTAAGAATGTTAACATGAGTGGTGGAATGAAGAGGTGATACAATGATTAAAAGTAAAAAGAAGCGTGGTTGAATGTAAAAGTCAATGATGAAGTTTCAAAAGAAAGATGTTTGGGGTTATATAAGGAGGAAAAAAAAGGAATACTGAAAAGGTGCATACGTAGGATGAAAATGAGGTAAATGAAAGTTTGGAAGGATGATGAATGGGAACTTAAGGGAATTGGAAGTTCTTCTGGAGGAAGCGCGCGAAAGGTTAAGAATGAGAGTAAGCGGAATCTGCATAGAATAATGAATAGGATGGTGCTTTTGTCTTTTAACTGATGAAATGGATGTGAGGAGAGAGTGTGGAGTAAACACTTCGAAAATCTGCATAACATTGGCAGTAATGAAGAGGTGATAGTGAACGCGTGTGGATTTGATAGTGCAAGAAGGAATAGCTATTTTATGGATGAGATACATTCAGGTAAGGAGGAGGCAATGGGTAGAGTGAGAAAGTTGAATAATGGTAAATCTGAAGGTATAAAAGAAATTACTGGTGAAATGATCAAGAATGAAGGCGAGATGGTGATTGAGTGGGTTTGGAAGTTGTGCAACAAAGAGTTTATGGAGGGCATAGTTCTGAGGGATTGAGGGAGAGCAGTAATAGTGCCATTATATAAGGGTAAGGGTTAGGGTAGCTGTAGGAATTATAAGGAATTAGTTTATTGTGTTAAGGAAGATATATACTGGTATTCTGGTCGGTACAGTGCGTCGAGTGACTGAGGGACTGATTGGTAAAGAACAAGATGGGTTTAGAAGTGGTAGAGATGTGGATCAAACTACATTGAAAACAAATGATTGAG
>JABUQX010140504.1:27500-35000 GCA_015478945.1 Trachelipus rathkii
TTCTTCTTTTCTTCTTTCTTCTCTTTCTTTCTTCTTCTTTCTTCTTTTTTTCTTCTTTCTTTTTTTCTTCTTTCTTTCTTCTTTCTTTTTCTCTTTCTTTCTTTCTTTCTTTCTCTTTTTCTTCTTTCTTTTTCTTTTTCTTCTTCTTCTTCTTCTTCTTCTTCTTCTTCTTCTTCTTCTTCTTCTTCTTCTTCTTCTTCTTCTTCTTCTTCTTCTTGGAAATAAATAGCATTGATGCTTACCGCATATAACATATCTGTTCTAAGACAGTGATCTAATCGATCACACTGAATAACTGTAATAAATAGGTTTGATGTTCACCGCATAGAACATATCTGTTCTAAGACGGTGATCTAATCGATCACACTGAATAACTGTAATAAATAGGTTTGATGTTCACCGCATAGAACATATCTGTTCTAAGACGGTGATCTAATCGATCACACTGAGTAGGAAAAATAATCCAAAAACAACATTTCACCCACTTGTAGCACTATGATGTTTGATGCTAGAAACAGAAACTGTTCTTGAGTGAGCAAAAACTCATATGTCACACACAGTGGACACATCCAACACAAACATAAATACTTAACAGACTATGATGTTTGTTGCTTAGTAGCAGATCTGCTCTAAGTGAGCAAACTCATATGTTACATTGAAATAGGTAAAATAAGATGCTTATTTCAAAAATACATAACAGATTTGTTTTAAAACAGTGGACACATCCAACAAATTAAATAAACAAAAATACTTAACAGATTAGCCTTGAGTGGACTGTAAAGTCTTGGCTAGTCGGTGTTCTGTAGTTCTGTAATTTTGTAGTTCTTCTTTTTCTTCTTCTTTTTCTTCATCTGCTTCTTCTTCTCCTAAACGATTTCAAACAAATATTGCAAAGCATTTCTTCACTTACGATGTAATTAAGTAGAATAATCTTCATATGAAGCACAGTGAATTACAACGACATCGATTTATTCCAAAAAAATGCTAGATATACATCTTAAGGAAATTAATTGATCTTTGAACTTCAATTCAACTCGATTTTTACTTTATTAAAACAGCATAATTAGTAGTGACCTGACAATGGTAAAATCAAACAAGAACTATTAAAATCTTTTAGAAATGTTACATATATCAAGAATTATAATAGCTGTATCCGTCTTTACACGGTGATCTTATTTCATCAATTTATCCCCTTAACTTTAAATAAATTTTTTTGATGCACCGTTTAGAAAATATCCGTTCTAAGACGGTGATCTATTCGATCCCACTTCAAGTGCAGGAGAAAATCCAAAAAAAAAATTTCATAAACTTGTAGCACTGTGATATTTGCTGCTTAGAAACAGATCTGTACTAAGTTATACGTATCCTTCTAAGACGTTGATAAAAGTGAATACATCCAACACAATGGGTGCACTGTAACATTTAACAGACTATGACGTTTGCCGTTTAGAAGCAAATCTGCTCGCGAGCCAATTCATATATTACATTAAAGGTAAAATAATATACTATTTTAAAAATACGCAACATATTTATTTTAAGACAGTAGACACATCCAACACATTAAATAAACACAAATACTTAACAGACTAGCCTTGAATGGACTGCAAAGTTTATGCTAGCCGGGGTTCTGTAGTTCTTCTGAGTAGTGGTGGAAAGAGTAGGTGTAATAATTAAGCTATGCTAATAGTAAATGAAAAATGTCTTACATTAAAATTCATTACAGAAATAAAAATACCTGAGAGCAAGAGGCTGTGGCACTCGGATGCAATCGCCCGAGTCTTTGTTAACAACATCCAAAAATGTTCCATCCCCTAAAATTGAGTCGCAAGAAGAATCTAAAGAAAACAACTTCAATTAATTATATTAATAATAAAAAAACAAAAATATTGAATGGTTCATGTATTATAATTATATTTATTTTCATGAACCGTTAATCAGTATGCTTCAACCAATTAATTAATTAATTCCTTCTTATGTTCAAAAAATCTAAACATTATAGAATAGTTAATTGATAGCTAAAGCAAATTAGTTTATGAAGTGAAATAATTTACTATTTGTAACAACATAAAAAAGATCACGAGAAAAGGATACACACGTAGAATATTAAGAAAAGAGATTTGCTTGAGTTGTGTGCTTTCAAAGATATTTTAGTTGTGTGAAGATTTTTCATGTAGATAGATGAATTAATTGAATATTTGGGGCATTACAAACAACAACGTTTTCTCTGTCCTAATTAATAATTCACAAAGATTGCTCCAAGGCCGTCATTCAAAGTGAAAGGATTAATGAATGGTGAAATATTCATCGTAAGAGTGAATAAGTGATGAAGCGACAGAGAGAAGAAGTTTATCGATGAACATTAAGAAAAGAAGGGATAGATATCGAAATAGTCAAGTTTTGAAATCAAAGCATTGTTCCAGACTCTATCGAATGTTTAGTGCCACACCAAAAGACTAACCAAAATTTTTAAGGGCAGAGGACCAAAAATCGGAGAAAAGGGAAAGAAGTTTACAAGTCGACGTTCCTTACGAAAGTTATACTGGCGATCAGAGAAAAGATTAGATGAGTTAAGATGTTTTCAATTCTTCCTTTTAATGATAGATTCTCAAACTTTGGAAAGATTGAAGTTTAAAGAGAGTGAAGGATAGTTCGAGGGTTAAGACGAGTTCCTATGTTTTCGGCACATGTTGAATGAGCTTAAGTTCCCAGAAAGAAGGAGTGGTTGAATGATGTGAAATTGTAAGTTTTAAGAACTACGGAGGTGGGAGATACTCTTAGAACCGTAGGTTTTCTTACTGTCAAGCTCAAGTAGAATGGAAATAATATCTTTAGAAGAAATTATCGTATAATGTTAGGTATAAATGAAGAGTTGTATTTTTACAGTTGCAACAATCACGGTGGGAAAATCCAGTGTTTTCAGTGTTAAAGAAAAAAAAAAGAAACATTTTTAAGTCCCATTTTCCACATTATACCCAGAAATTATTACAGTGTAATTTGATTTAAAATTTTCCCAACAACTCGAAATAAGGTTAACTCCTTAAATTGAGATATTCCCAGATGGGGCAAAATTTAAAGGTTTTGTGAAAATGGAAGATCTTAAAAAATGCTGAACTGATTCAAAAAAAAAAATTCGGACATGCATGGCTCTAACAGTGATTCCCAGAGTGTGTGTGTGTGTGTGTGTGTGTGTGTGTGTGTGTGTGTGTGTGTGTGTGTGTGTGTGTGTGTGTGTGTGTGTGTGTGTGTGTGTGTGTGTGTGTGTGTGTGTGTGTGTGTGTGTGTGTAGGTGTGTGTGTGTGTAGGTGTGTGTATGTGTGTGTTGTTTGTATGAGTGTGTAGGTATAGGGTTGTGAAAAAAACGGTTTTTTAATTTGTTTTTTTTGCAAAAAAACGGTTTTGTTTCTGAATTGAAATATGCACCTCTTGAATTTGAAGTGCCTGTGCCAGATGGAGTAAAAGGAAGAGGAGGAGGAGGAGAACAACAGCAATGACTAACTAGTAATTACAATTAGGTTAGGTATATATATATATATATATATATATATATATATATATATATATATATATAGATATATTATATATATGACAAAATGAAATATATATATTATTAAAATGATATATATTATTATATATATATATATATATATATATATATATTACATATATTATTATTATATATATATATATATTTCATTCATACATATATATATATATACAATATATATATTATTATATATATTAGAAGAGTGTGATGTATATATGTTTGTATGTATAGATATATATATATATATATATATATATATATATATATATATATATATATATATATATATATACATATATAACTCAAAAAAGATGGTATAAATTATAAGTATTCTTGGGGTGTGTCGGGAGAAATGAGAAATGGTAGGAAGCTGAGGGATTTCTGTGAGAAGAGGTATGTGTGTAAGTAATACTTTTTAAAAACACAAGAGTATCCATGGGTAATGTAGAGTTGGTAGGCAGAGATGGTACTGAAGTGAAAAAGTATGAATGATTTTGTGTTGTGAAGAAGGAGATGTTGAAGCATATGTTGGATGTTAAATCAGGGAGGTGTTTAGGAATGGGATTATCGGATCATTTTGTTGTTTTATGTAAAATTAAGTTAGTGGGGACTTGATGGAGGGAAGGTGATACAGGAAGGAAGAATGCAAAATTAAGAGGATGAAGTTTAGTGAACAAGGTAATAAGGATAAGTATGTAAGAACGCTCTGCAAGTAAATCAGTTGAATGTGAACAAGCTGAAACTAAATAAATCTGGAAGCAATTGTTACCGTAAAAGAAGTATGTGGGTGTGCTAAAGCAGGGAAGTAAGAATGCTAACAGAGGAGTGGTGGAATGAAGAGGTGATGCAAGCGGTTAAAAGTAAAAGCGTGGTTGAATGTACTAAAAGCAAAATGATGAAGTTTCAAAAAGAAAGATGCTTGGAATTATATAAGGAGGAAAAAGAAATGTTAAAAGATGCATACGTAAGAAAAGAAGAGGTAAATGAACAGTTTGAAGGAGGATGAATGGGGACATACTAGGGAATAGGAAGCCTTCTGGAAGGAAGCACGAAAGGTTAAAAATTAGAATAAGGGGAACCTGCCTGAAATAATGAATAGGGATGGTGTTTTTGTAACTGATGAATGGATGTGAGGAGTGTGGAAAGAACACTTCGGGAATCTCTGTATAATATTACAGTAATGAAGAGGTGATAGTGACTGTGTGTGGGTTTGATGCTGGAAAGAAGGAATAGGTATTTTTGGGGATGAGGTTATTAGCAAAGAAGAGGAAATGGGTAGAGTGAGATAGTTGAAGAATGGTAAATCTGCAGGTATAGATGAAAATTACTGGTGAAATGATTAGAACGGAGGCAAGTTTTTGATTGATTGATCTTAAAGTTGTGTAATGTGCTGTTTATGGAGGGTAGTTCCGAGGGATTGAAGGAGAGTAGTAATAGTACCATTAAGGGTAAGGGAGATAAAGGAACTGTAGAAATTATAGGGAATAAGTTTATTGAGTAATGTTGTAGGAAGATATATGTTGGTATTTTGTCGAAAGAGTGAGCTGAGTGACTGAAGGACTGATTAAGAAGAACAAGGTGCGTTTAGAGTAGTAGAGGATGTGTGGATCAAATTTAATGAAGCAAATGATGAGAAAATGAGGGAGAAGAAGAATAAACGTATTTAAGTTTTGTGGATTTGCAACAGGGTATTGATAGGGTTAATAGGAAAGCTCATGGCAGGCAACAGTTAGTGATATGTAGTGTTAGTGGTAGGCTTCTTGAATGGAATCAAAAGAATGTATGACGACAGAGGCGTGTGTAAGAATAAATGGTGTCAAAAGTGATTGGTTTAGTATTAATAGCGTGAGTGAGGCAGGGCTGTGTTATGTCTCCTTGGTTATTCAATTTGTATATGGATAGGGTTATGAAAGAATTGAAGGGGGGACAGGAAATGGTGTTAGAATGATGGAGCATGAGATGAGTGGAGGTGCCTCTACCTATTACATATGAGGATGATTTAGCTTTGTGGGAGGATTCTAAATAAGAGTTTGAGAGATTAGTAGAGAGAGATTGGCAGGTGTGTAAAAGGAGGGGTTTAAGAAACGTAGATAAAAGTAAGGTTATGGCTGTGAGGAGGACAGTCCTCAGTGTGAAGTTATGTTAGATGCAGAGCAGCTGGAACAAGTGTCCGAGTTTAAATATTTAGGTATGTGTTGGATGAGAGGTGGCTGGTGTAATAAAATCGTTGGTGAATGTATAGGGACTAAGTCTTTAGAGTGCTAGGTCTTACATGACGGTGTATGTTGTTACCTGAGTTATTGTATAGTAGTGAGACTATGGTCTGGAATAAGTATAGATCTAAAGTTCAATGTTCAGATGGACAATCTTAGAGCATGCTAGGTGTGAGAAGAATTGATAAAATGAGGAATGAACGTGTATTAGAGTTGTGTGGTGTGAAGAATGGATAAACGAGAGAATAAATATGTTGAGATGGTTTGTCATGTGGAAAGGATGAGATTGATAGTCTTAAGCGGATGAATAGTGGCGAGTGTGTTGAAACCTACCGGCTGGGAGATCGAAGAAAAGTGGATTGAGCTGTAAACGAATGTTCATGATGTAAATGTGTGAGTTTGGGAGGGCGAGAATAAAGGTATAAAAGGAGAGAATGGCGGGGTTTTTTGAGGGGGTATTGGTTGTGGTTCACCTGGGCCAAGGGATGAACACCACTGACGATTACCATAGTGAGGGCCTGTCGCAGTCCCGTGAAGCTATAGGGTAGATTTTCTGACTGCAACGACGAGTCCTTACCAATTAATGGTACAGAGGGGGTAAGGCTAGACTTTCTTTTTCGACTATTACATTCTTTACTGCTTTTTCTTTCGATGCTTTTACGCACCTTACTACTAGTCTAGGGAGAAAAAGGTAGATGAAGAATTTATATATATATATATATATATATATATATATATATATATATATAGTATATATATATATATATATATACATATATATATATATATTATTGTTATATATATATATATATATATATATAAAGAAGAGTATGGTAATATGCCAGACAAAGCAACCCACACATTTTGAGACCGAAAATTTTCTAAATTCAAAAAAATTTAGTTAAGTTAATTTTTTAAGAAAATTCTTAGTGGCAAGCTTCGGGAATTATGCCAGAAGCTTTCTACCCATTAAACAATTTTCTTAAAAACTTAACTTAACTTAACTTTTCTGAACTTAGAAATTTTTTTTGAAAAATGTGTGGGTCGCTATCTACAGTATTACCTATATATATATATATATATATATATATATATATATATATATATATATATATATATATATATATATATATATATATATATGAGAGAAAGAGAGTAGAGGAGATAATATATAATAATAATAATAATAATAATAATAATAATAATAATAATAATAATAATAATAATAATAATAATAATAATAATAATAATCAGATCATGTGAAATGTAATAATTATATGCCCTAGAGCACAAATATAACTTTACTAAGTACTAAAATCTACTTTATATATTGCATACCTCTTTTAACATATTGTATTTACTGTATTTTAATGCTAAATACCCTAAAAAGACTTGATATATATGAAAAAAAAGTAATTTAAAAAAAAACAAAAACAAACAAAAAATTTTGGCCTTTGGTTTTTTTTTTAAAAAAAACGTGTTTTTTTTAAAAAAAACGAACGGTTTTTTTTAATCCCAACCCTAGGTATACTATGTGCACTTTTTTATTTATAAAAGAACGAAAATATTAAATAATAATCAAACATGGTATTTACAGTATATCAGCTCTCTTACTATTAAAGTTTATGCATGTTCCTTTTGAGCTTGTACAAGCACGATCACTGTTGACGGCGACTTGTAGAAATATGTGGCGTTAGCAACACGACCCTACAGGATTCTGCGAACGACTCATTTGTTTCACGT
>JABUQX010140504.1:40000-42966 GCA_015478945.1 Trachelipus rathkii
ATGACCTTTTCTCTGTCTCTCTGACACTTTACCAAGTACCCTCTCTTATTCCATGGTCTCACAATGTATTGCACCTGTACATTCTTCATCTACTTTACCAGCTTCCTTTGTCTTGTTTTACTTTTAATCACCGCGTATCGGGTCTATCCAGTCTTTGATCTGGACTTGGGCTCCGCTCCAGATTTAAATTTACCTCACTCTTTACTCACTAGAATTTTTTTATGGAGATACATGTACATTCTTTATTTATATATATATATATATATATATATATATATATATATATATATATATATATATATATATATATATATATATATATATATATATATATTTTTAATTGTTTTGTAAAATACACTTTTATATATTATTTACTTATTTTAGTAGCACAATAAGTTAATATACACATGCGGAATATTAAAAAAAAAATTCAAAAAATGTAGTAAATTAATTAACTCATATTTATTATCTTATTTTAAGCTTTATGATGTTTATTATTACGTATATTATCTGAACACTAAAAACAATTATCATATGATTTTGTTTTTTATGTAACATAATTCGATTTTAATTTTTATATTTAATTAAAATTATTACTTTATAATTATTATGTATCAAATCACCTATTTCTCATTACACAAATTATTATTAATTAAAAAGAACTTTTTATTAGTAATAAAAAGAAACGTCTTGATAGTGCCAAGAGGCTTCAGCAATTGATTGAAGTTTTTCCATTCTTGGCTTTTGCCTTAACCAGTTGCAAGATATCACGTTATTCTGGATCTTTAATTTTGATTTATAATATTTTTCATAATCGTAGGAATGGAAAAAATAATAAATTAAAACAAAATATAAACAGATTAAACTCTTAACTTTAAGTGTATACATTTTATAACAAATACACACACACACCTACACATATATATATATATATATATATATATATATATATATATATATATATATATATATATATTTATATATATATATATATATATATATATATATATATATATATATATATATATATATATATATATATATATATATATATATATATATATATAAGATCATCATCATCATCATGTAACTAAAAGACTATAACAGCTACAGGAAAATAAATAAAGTTTTTTTATTAATCAGGGAGACATTTTTATCCATGAAATTAAAAAAAAAAAAAATAACGCTTTAATTTAAAATTGTTAAAATGTTGAGAGAATCTGTATGATAATGATCATTTTTTTGAGAGAGAACGAAGAGAAGGAGCTCAACGCTACGAGAGTGAACGTTAAGTTACCAAATGCGATTTTTTAACTAAAATATCAAAGAGGTAAAAGCAACAAAAGATATGGACAAGTCAGGGTTTCTCGGCTTACGAGACGAGTTATCCCTCCATCGCTCAGGCTTAATTAATCAGGAACCTTTTATCAATATGGGATTCATGAAAAAATTAAAATTGTTAAAACAGTTGGAAAATCAGTACGATAATGATCATTTTTGAGAAGAACGAAGGAGCTCTAGCTTCGAAGATCAAAGTTGCCAAAATTTTTTGTCGATTTTTTTAACTAAGTATTCAAGGTAAACCACAACAAGGATGGACTTTGTAGTCGGGGTTTCGGCCTGCCACCGAGGGACGACGAGAGCTTCGTCCCCCTGTCCCTCGGCTCGAACTTACGTAAAGAAATAAAAAAATTAACATTTTCTCCAAGGCATAATGAAAAAACAATATTATTGGTAGCCTCTCTTGCTCTCGCACTACTGAAGAAATGGAAGGTTATTCATGTGAAAGAAAAGCAGATCTTAAGATTATACTAATTTCAGGTGTTATTAATAAATAGTAGAATAGAATAATTTCTTTTGTTCATCGATAGAAATTACTTGCTGAAATCAAAAAAGTGTTATTTTCCTGTAGCACAATTCTCGATTTTAATTACATGCATGTCACTAGAAACTCTTTCTATATATATATATAGATATATATATATATATATATATATATATATGCTATATATATATATATATATATATATATATATATATATATATATACTATATATATATATGTATATATGTATATATATACTATATATATATATATGGATCATGTGGGTTATCTGTCTCCACCTCAAAATACATAACGATTGCATGAATTCGAACACATTTTAAAAAACTGAAGTAAAAATGCGTAAAGTCAAATTGAAAGTAATAAAGCAGCTTCACACCTTTAAAAATATTAAAAAAAAGCTTAAATCTATGTAAACTAACTAAACTCAACATAACCATAGTAAAAATATGTACCGTGACATAACCTATACTTAATAGGAACTTGTCCTTTAAAAGGATGTTAACCGAAATATATTGAACGAACGATATAATCTAATTTTTTTTCGAGTTCAAGGCAATAGAGCGTCAGAGTTGCCAAAGACAGTTTTTTTTAACTAAAGTAATACGAAAGATTAAATCTCAAAGATGGAAAGAGTCAGGGTCTCTCGGCCTCAGCCGGGGACGACGGGGGGGCTTTGTCCCACCGTCGGCCGAGCCCCTTAAAAAAAAAATTAACATATTTTCTGGAGCATGATTAAAAAAAAACAACTTTTGGCAAATCTTGCGCTCCTTCTATTGGAGTTTTAGCTAACACGTGACACTGCAGGGTTCACGCATAGTGTTTGGCGATTTTTCGATATCACGTCTTTTTATGAAACATCCTTTTAAAGGAGTAGCGCTTAACGTATATATAATGTAATTTATTTTTATATTTATAATTTATTTCACTTTGCATTGTTAAAAAAAACACGCATCTGGCATCAAGAGCGCTTTGTAGACTTTATTCGATTACGTAGATTTAATTAAGGTCGGTTTGAGATGCCAAATATACAAGGATTCTAACCAGGGCTGCGGAGTCGGGTCGGGTCGTGGAGTCAGGTCGTGGGTAGCTGTTTCCCAGGTCGGAGTCGGAGTCAGCGGCA
>JABUQX010140506.1:0-5000 GCA_015478945.1 Trachelipus rathkii
ATATATATATATGAGGACGATGCTGAAACACGTTGAGAATACGAGTGGAGAATCTGAGTGTCATGCTATCGTAGTACAGCTTTTATTCGTCCTCGTTTTAATAATAGGAAATTCACCCGTAAACGCGGTCGCTGCGGGAGATATTTTTAAATGCTACTCAATGAGAAACTGTCATGCTAGCATTAGTTTAATATAAGTGTTGAATATTGAAGAATTTTAAAATGAATTTAAGATTTTAACACTATAACTTGACGTAATTTTGTTTCCCTGTTCTTTATTATTTGTGTTACTTTTTTTTATATAATACAAGAATTTAGCGTAATTCTATATTTCTTTGGTCATGCTCAGCATGACTTGCATGCCCTGAATGCATCGCCATACTGATATAAGAGATATATATATATATATATATATATATATATATATATATATATATATATATATATATATATATATATATATATATATATACACAGTATATATTAGGCCTACAGCATATATAAATTGATATATATATATATATATATATATAGTTGTCCCTCGTAGAACGCTGGGGTTAGGTTAGTGACCCCCCGCGTTATAGGCGACATCGCATATAACTTTAACTCCACTGAAAAATCATTAATTTTAAAATTTTTACCTTTGTATAAGGTGAATAAATTATCATTATTTTATTTATCCTTAATAATTGAATAAATTTGTACATATAATGTTATTTACAGTATAGTATATAAACATATTTTATTGACTGGTTAATTAGTAGGATATTTATTACATTACAGCACAGTACTGTACACATCTTAAATTAAAAAAATTATATTTTTTAAGTGAAAAATATCCAATGTATAAACATTTATAAATTTGGAGATAACATTTTTTTATATTTAATTGAATAATATAAGTATTGTAATATAAAATTTTATTTTAAAGTTAATCCAATTGCGCACAAAAATATTCTTTCAAAGTGTAAATGAAGTTGAAGGAGTTGAAGATGAAGGCGGTTCCCACCCAGGTATTTATGCTGCTTTTTTGAGAAATACATCGTTATCGGCAATTTACGCTTTTGCCTTTTTAGCTCACCAAATATTTCTTTATATGGTTTTAAATCATTTTTCAATTTCTCTTTTAATTTTGAGACTGCATTCCATTGAAGGATCTTTGACGATAATGAAATCATTTAACTGTTTTGTCATACGAAACACAGTTCACCTAATGTATTTAAATCCCAATCATTTACTACAGCATTTTTTCATCGTCATCTTCAGTATCAGAAACTGAATTAACAAGTTCAGCTAACACATCATTTGTTAATGTCTCCTTATTCCCTTCAATTATTTCTTAAATTTCTTTTTGGTGGAGGCCGTCAAATTCATCACCACCAACGTGATGAGCAATTGCAACAATGTTTGCAACTTCATCTTCTGCAGTTGAAAATCCTTGAAAATCTGTAACGCATTCACTCCATAAATTTTTCCAGCAAGCGTTAACCGAGTGTGGTTTAATTTGATCAATTGCCTCCTTAACATAATCTACAGTCTGCAATATTTAAAGATTTCCTCCAGTTCATGACGTTTGCATTCGAATCCTCATCAAGAAAATTACAAATCCGTGTGAATGTTATCTTTATGTAATTAGCTTTGAAACATCGATTCACTCCTTGATCTAAAGCTTGAAGAATTGAAGTATTGGCTGGAACAAATACAACTTCGACATTCTCATTGGCAGTTTAAAGCCCTTCTGGATGACCGCATTCATTGTCAAGTATTAACAACCCTTTATTAACAACCGTTCTGACGGTTCTGTTGCTAACACTCCTGCTGAAAAGGCTAATCTCTTTGGTCTTCTTTTTTCATCTATTCCACCCTGGACGATTCCGGCTCCCCTCCTTTTCCTCCTCCTCTCAGGTGTCCAATGCCCTACCTGTCATTACATTTAATCGGGTGAATGGGATGATCATATCAATGAAACCCTGATGGCATTCCTCCGTGTCTTGAGGGAACGTGCTTCTGAGATGGTACCTGTCCTCGTTCAACTCTACTCCCTATGCCTTAACACTAATACTTTTCCTCAAAGCTGGAAGCGCGCTTTTATTCAGCCAATCCCAAAAAAAGGTAGCCGCTCTGATCCTTCTAACTATCGACCTATTGCCTTAACTTGTATTCTATCTAAAGTCTTTGAAACTCTCCTTAACTCTCATTTCCTCGATCACATAGAATCTCATTCCCTTCTTTCAGATCGTCAGTATGGCTTTCGACGTTCGAGGTCAACTGGTGATATCCTTTCCTATCTAACTGATCTATGGTCCTCTGTACTAGGATATTTTGGAGTCTTATGCAGTATTGCTTGACGTATTCAATAATTTTGAGCGAGTATGGCATGCGTCGCTACTTCTCTAAGCTACCTTCCTTTGGATTTCCTCCTTCGCTTTGCTTACTCTTGTCTAGTTTTCCTTCAGATCGTTCCATTTCAGCTCTTGTTGATGGAGCAAACCCCTTCCTCCTTTCTTATTAATTGTGGTTCCTCAGGTTCTGTTTTATCTCCAACTTTATTCCTACTTTTTCATCAACGATCTTCTTAGCTGCACTTATAACTCTGGTTCACTCCTATGCCGATGACTCAACTCATTCTTCCACTCATTTTAATTGTGCTCCTTCGTTTGTATCTAGAGTTGCCTCTCGTCTGCAGCTTCTCTCTGATCTAAATTCTTACGACGGTCAATTTCTCAGTGGGGTAACCGTAATCTTGTGAAGTTCAACAACCCTTTGAAAACTCAACTTCTTCATATTCTAAAAATACCTCCAACTTCCTATCCCTTTGATGGCTCTAATAATTCACCCGTAAGCACATAAACACTTATAGGACTAAAACATACATAATAAATTGTCTTGGAGACCTCACATCAATGGTTGCTAAAATGGCCTCAAAAAGCTGGGAATTCTGTTCAGATTGCGTAATTTTTTCTACTCAGATACTCCACTATATAAAGGTCTTATTCGCCCCTGCATGGAATACTGCTCCCACATTTGGGGTGGATCCGGTTCCTCCTTTTTGATAGAGTTGAAGCTAAGGCCAAGAGGCTTATAAACTGTCCCATACTTTCCCTTGACCCTCTTTTTCTGCGTCGTGACGTAGGTGCCCTATCTCTTTCTATAAGTATTACAACGGCAGGTGCTCGCGAATTGACCTCGCATTCCTCCACCACTGCGTCGCCCTCGTAACAAAAGGCCTTGTTCTCTTATGAAAATTGTGTGAATATTGGAGACTCAAGGATCACTCGTTATGGTACCTCCTTCTTTCCAGCCACATCTGTTTTGTGGAACTCCTTGCCTTCATTTATTTTCCCCGCAATATTTAATCTTCCTCTATTTAAGTCCCGCGTCTACGCCCACCTGAGGGAATTGCATTAGGCAAGGGTCAGGGTGGGTTTACTTTCCATTTATTTTAATTTTTATTTTTATTTATGTAATTTTTTTTTTTATTTATTTATTTATTTATTTATTTTCCCCTCCTTTTGAAAAGGGCATTGCCTGTGAGTGGTGGTATCATGTAAAAATAAAAAAAAATAAAAAAAATGGCATTTCTTTATTTTCAAGGTAACTCTTGACTTCTGAAACAAAACACTTATGAAACCAGTCTTTAAATAAATCAACTGTGACCCAAGCCTTTTTATTGGACTGCCAGAAGACTGGCAATAGATTTTTGTTTTTTCCTATCATACAAAGTAGGTTTGCTGACTTATGAAGGAAGCCAGGCTTTATTAAGTGGCTAGCTGCATTGCAGCAAAATAATATTGTCACGCGATCCTTTGATGCTTTGAAGCCTGGGCCTCGCTTTTCATTTTTAGAAATGTATGTGCGATCTGGCATTTTTTTTCCAGAGAAGCCCAGTTTCATCAGCATTGAAAACTTGTTCAGGCAGTTACCCTTTATCTTCATTTATTTTCATAAATTCATCTGGAAAAGTTTTTGCTGCTTCATTATCTGCTGACTTCGATTCTCCTGTCGTACGAATATTTTTTAAAGCAAAAACGCTTTTTGAAATTATCAAGCCAACCCTGGCTAAATTTATACTTTGTCATTTCGATTTTTAAACTTATCATATAGAGTAGAGGCCTTTGTTCTTAACGTTATTCCGTCGTAAGGCACTCGTTTTCGATTCAGTATTCAAGCCAGATGACTAATGCCTGTTCAATTTTAACCAACGTATCATCTCGCAAACGGCTTGTCATTTTAGATGCACTTAAAGATCTTCCTAGTATGACTGCGTTCTTAATTCTTTTTCTTTGTTTTTAATTGTTTGAATTGTCGATTCATTTCTCCCGTATTTACATGAAACAGTTGTTATAGAAGAGCCAGGTCTAATTAAATTAAAATTATTTCCTCTTCCAGTGATATGCCAATCTATGTTTTTTTTTGAATTTGGTTGTGGTATGTTTCGTTTCTCAGCTATGATAAAAATATTTATAAAATACTGTACACACTGTATAAAATTTGTTAAAATTTCAGCGAGAGAAGCATATACAAACGCTATCAATGTAATGAGTTGCGTAAAAGCCTATTGCCAGCAGAGGATCCTTGTGGACTCTAAAGTTATTCGTTTTCTTTTCATTTTAACTGTATGACTAATGAATTACAATTTTAATTTTATTTTTGCAATTTTAATTTTAATTTTATTCTCTTTTAACATATGTTTGTATTAGAGAATTTTAATTTTGTTTTTGTAATTTTAATGGGCTCTTTTAGGATTTTACCAACCGTAGTATAGCAAGCCAGAGTTCTATAAGACTGCGTGTTCTAGAAGGGACGACTGTTATATATATATAAGATAGTACAAATATATATATATATATATATATATATATATATATATATATATATATATATATATATATATATATATATATATATATATATATATATATATATATATATATATATATATATATATATATATATATATATATATATATATATATATGATAATTGTTATCCAGAGGGTTG
>JABUQX010140506.1:10000-22500 GCA_015478945.1 Trachelipus rathkii
AGTTTCCTTAATACTGCCAAGGCGATAATTACAGCCATATTTATACTTTGTGACTTCTTCCCTCCATTCTTTTGATATTCCAAAACCTTATTTGTACTTATCCCAACCTCAAAACTAAATATGTTCTTTCCAAATCTTAACATTTTCTTTCAACTACAATATTTCGTCTCGTCTTTAACTTTATTTTTGATCACCTGGTTTTAAATGTTTTATTCCAACTATTACATTAGCGTAAACTTGACTGCTTTATTCTAAACTTGAATTTTAGACTTGAACTTTATTCTAAACTTGAATGCTTTATTCTAAACTTGACTTTTAAACTTGAACTTTATTCTAAACTTGAATTTTAAACTTGAACTTTATTCTAAACTTGAATGTTTTCTTTCAGCTATTGCATTAACTTAAATTTGACTATTCATTTTCCTCAAATCCTCCTCGTCATCTACAAATAAAAACAACTTAAACTTTTACGAAATTTTACTCTTAAACTTACCCGAATACGCGGGACTTTAGTTAACTTGATAATATGCTTTCTCTTTCTCCGTAAAAATCACTTTTATTTCACTCGTTGTTTGGACCAACTTTACGCAAAATTTCCACATACAAAAAGACGCGATTCTAGTGCCGATTTTCTTCACTTCAGAATATTTAGTTGGTTTAGGGATTTCTTTAAGTCGCCCTATTGTAATATATATATATATATATATATATATATATATATATATATATATATATATATATATATATATATATATATATATATATATATATATATATATCAAATATAAGTTATATATATATATATATATATATATATATATATATATATATATATATATATATATATATATATATATTGGTGGATGTATTTAGGGGGGGCGAGGGGCGATGTCCCCCCCGAAATTTATTATTAGACACTAAAAATTCTTAAGCATCATATCCGTTAATAATATAAAGTGCAGAGGTTAAATTAATTTTATATAATTCGTCGCAGTCAAGAAAAAATCTCGTAAGTCCTTTAGTTAAAACTAAACTTGAAGCCATCAAAGAAAATGCAACATATACCCAACATTCCTTCTTCCAACCCACAGACTTAATATCGCACATTCATTTTTATAAGCATTTTTGGATGATTCAATATCAGCATTAGGAGAGAGGTTTTTAAATCATAAACATTTCACAAGGAAGATCTCGAAAGCAAAATTGAAGATTTAGTAAAAGCAGAATGGGATTTATGGAAGTTGAAATGGCATCACAGCACCGATCGTCCAAAAACAGCAATAGACGGACTAGTTTCTTGTTCGCAGTCACAATTTCCAAATATTTACATCTTGTTGCAAATACTTGCAATTTTACCCATGTCTACTGCTACAGTAGAAAGAAGCTTTTCAGCATTAAGGGGAGACTTTATCCTCGGACCCCCTACTTTTTGAAGTCAAAATCAAAATTTTCACATTTTTTTTTTATTATCTAGATTATTAGAAAAATTCCTCCTGATTTTTCATAAAAATTATTTTTTAAAATTCTAAATGGTTTTTTAGATACTGAAATTTATTTAGAAAGGTGTCGAACTAAAAAATTTCAATTCCAGTCAAAATTGTAACTCCAGGTTGGTTTAGGCTAAGTTTTATTTATATTATAGAAAATCTATTTTTTTCATATTCTCAACCTCCCACCCATTCTTCGGATTTTACTCAGTCAAATAAATGGAGTCGAAGCCGGAGCCGGAGCCGGGAGCCGCAGCCGGAGCCGGAGCCGGAGCTGGTGTTGGTGCCAGTGCCGGAGCCAGATCCTTGGTATAATTTTTTTTCAAGAAATAATTTTTTAGATGAAAAATTTATTGCCAGAAAACGTACTAAACAATTTTCAAATAGTGCAGAATCCTTAGTCGGATCCGGAGCCGGATCCGGAGCGGAGTCAAAGCCGGAGCCGGAGCCGGAGCCAGAGCCAGAGTATGAAATTTTTTCACAAAATATTTTTTTAGGTGAAAATTTATTGCCAGAAGACGTGCTGAACAGTTATCAAATAGTGCAGAAACCTAGTCGGATCCGGAGCAGAAACCGAAGTCATAACCGGATCGGAGCCGGAGCCCGATCCTGGGTATGAATTTTTTTCGGGAAATATTTATTTGGTGAAAAATTTATTGTCAGAAGTAGTGATGTACGCTGGACAAATGCCCAGTGGGCAGGCATTTATAAATGGGCATTTGCCCATTTCATAAATGCCTGCCCAAAAACTGGGCATTTATAAAATTATCAGTAAAGGATGGATTATTGACAGTAATTTAAAAAAAAACATTCAAAGAATAGTTATGTTTTTTTTGTTATATATATATATATATATATATATATATATATATATATATATATATATATATATATATATATATATATATATATATATATATATATATATATATATATATATATATATATATATATATATATATATATATATATATATATATATATATATATATATATCACCCACCTTCTCTCCCCAAGACTGGGGGTAAGGTGCGTATCATGCACTGGAAACAGAAAAGTAATAGAGGAATATAACGCAAGTCGAAAAGAAAGCCCATTAATACTGCCCCCTTTATACCTTCTAGTGAGAACTCGTCCCTGTCAGAAAATCCAATCTTATAGCTTTAGAAGGCAACGGACCCTCACTATTTCATCTCGTCAATGGTGGCTCATCCTTAAGGCCAGGTGGGAGCCACAACTATACCTCCCCTCACAAAAACCCGCCTTTCACTCCTATTATACACCTTTCTTCTCGCCTCTGCCAACATTTCTCTCCTCCAGGCATTCCTTTACTGACTCAATCCACTTTTTCTTCGGTCTCCCAGCCGATCGATTCTCAGTACACACCACTATACATTCGCTTAACCAACTGACTACCATCCATCCTCTCCACATGACCAAACCATCTCAATGTACTATATTTATTTTCTCATTTACCACTTTATTCACACCAAACAACTCTCTAATACGTTCATTCCTCATTCTCACACCTAACACGCCCCTAAGATTGTCCATCTGAACACATTGTACTTTAGATCTATACTTCTCATTCCAAACCATAGTCTCACTACTATACATTAACACAGGTAACAGCATACCCTCAGGTAAGACCCTAGCACACTCAAGACTTAGTCTCTTTACATCCACCAACGATTTAATTGCTCCAGCCACCTTCCTGCCATTCAAAACTTTCCTACTACACTCTGCATCATCCGTTCCCTTTTCATCCAACATATATGTTAAATATTTAAACTCAGACACTTGTTCCAGCTGCTTACCATCTAACATAACTTCACACCGTATCGTTCACCACAAACTCATAACCCAATACTCTTTGATCTACATTTACTTTCAAACCCCTCCTTTTACACCCTGCCAAATCTCTCTACCAATCCTCTCAAACTCTCTTCAGATTCGCCACACTAAACCAAATCATCTGCATATAATAGGTGGTACATCCTCCACTCTCTTCCATTCAAGATAATTCTAACACCATCCCCTACCACCCCCACCTCTAATTCTTTCATAACCCCATCCATTCTTTCATAACCTCATCCATATACAAATTGAATAACCAACGAGACATAACAAATCCCTGCCTCACTCCGCTATTAATATTAAACCAATCACGTTCGACTCAATTTATTCTTACACACGCTTCACTATCGTCATGCATACTTTTGATTCCATTCAAAAGCCTACCACCAACATTATATATCACTAACATCTGCCAAAGAGCCCCAATTAATCCTATCATACGTCTGTTGCAAATCCATAAAACCTAAATACAATTTATTCATCTCTCTTATTTTCTCAATCATTTGTTTCAATGTAAAGATTTGATTCACACATCCTCTACCACTCCTAAACGCACCCAGTTCTTCAAAATCAATCCTTCAGTCACTCGACGCACTCTTTCCACCAAAATACCAACATATATCTTCCCTACAAGACTCAATAAACTAATTCACCTATAATTCCTACAGTTATCCTTATCCCCCTAAGTACCCTTATATAAGGATACTATTACTGCTCTCCTCCAATCCCTCGGAACTACACCATCCATAAATGCTTTGTTAGACAACTTCCAAATCCAATCAATCGCCATCTCACCTCCGTTCTTGATCATTTCAAGAGTAATTTCATCTATACTTGTAGATTTACCATTCTTTAACTTTCTCATTCTACCAATTACCTCCTTCTTACTAATGACCTCATCCCCAAAATACCTATTCCTTCTTGCACCATCAAACCCACTCACATTCACTATCACCTCTTCATTACTGCTAATGTTATGCAGATTTTTGAAGTGTTCCCTCCACTCTCCCCTCACATCTATTTCATCAGTTACGAAAGCACCATCCCTATTCATTATTCTAAGCAGATTCCCCTTATTCTCATTCTTAACCTTTCGCGCTTCCTTTCGGAAGAGCTTCCTATTCCCTTGTAATTCCTCATTCATCCTCCTTCCAAACTGTTCATGTACCTTTTTTTCCTCCTACGTATGCATCTTTTAGTATTTCTTTTTTCCTCCTTATATAATTCCAAACACTTTTATTTTGGTACTTAATCATTGGCTTTTAGTACATTCAACAGCGCTTCTTTTTTTACTTTTAACCGCTTGCATCACCTGTTCATTCCACCACTCATTGTTAACATTCTTAATTCCTACTTTAGCACATCCACATACTTCTTATGTACTGCTAACAACTGCTTCCTTCATTTGCTTCCAGATTTGTTCAGTTTCAACTTCTTCACAATCAACTGATTTACTTGCAAGCGCTCTTAAATATTTATCCTTATTACCTTGTTCACTTAACTTCTCACTCTTAATTCTTCTCACTTCCTTCCTTATCACCTTCCTCTCAACCCAAGACCCCACAAACTTAATTTTACATAAAACAACATAATGATCCAATAATCCCATTCCTAACCCCTTCACTGATTTAACATCCAACACATACTTCAACATCTCCTCCTTCACCAACACAAAATCAATGACACTTTTCAATTCAATGCCATCTCTACCTACACCAGCTCTAGTGTACTTATGAGTATACCCTTGTGTTTAAAGAAAGTATTACTTACACACATACCTCTCTCCTCACAGAAGTCAATCACCTTCCTACCATTCTCATTTTCTCTCGACACCCCAAAGCCACCTGTTATACCATCCCTTTTATGATCACCTATCCAACCATTTAGGTCACCCAACACAATCAATCTAAAGCTCCTACTCACCCCATCCAAAACATCATTCAGATTATACCTGAAAATCGCACTCTCTTCAACGTTACCCACAGATGGACCATGTCACAACCACAATACCTATATATATATATATATATATATATATATATATATATATATATATATATATATAGGTATAGTATATATATATATATATAGTATATATATATATATATATATTTATATATATATATATACCGGCATATATATACGGTATATATATATATATATATATATATATATATATATATATATATATATATATATATATATATATATATATATATATATATATATATATATATATATATATATATATATATATATATATAGATATAGATATATATATATATATATATATATATATATATATATATATATATATATATATATATATATATATATATATATATATATATATATATATATATATATATATATATATATATAACAATGACAAAAACAATAATTAAATTATAAATGCCCTCTAAAATGCCCAAATTGGATAAATGCCCTCTAAAATGCCCAAATTGGACAAATGCCCAGATAAATGCCCAGGTGTTCTTAAGTGTCTGGGCATTTACCCATCACTAGGGTGAAGTTGATGCTAGAGATGGAGGAAATATTGTTTTTTTTTAACTGTAAATTAAAGGGATCTGAAGTCGAAACTGAAGGAAGACCATTTTGAAATGATGGAGCAGGAGCCGGAGCCGAAGCAGGAGCCGGTTCTAACATAAAATTTAATTACTCTACATCCTTGATTTAGCTTAAGATTTTAACTTGATTAATTGAGTTTGTCTGTTTGACAGTTAACCTTTTTGCTGCTTGTCACTAGTCATACTATGGAAGTTAGATCTGTCATTCAAATTTTGACTTTTTCTTTTGAAAATTGGATTGCAATTTATTTCCTATCGTATTTTAATAAGTTCCTAAGCATTATGAACAAAACTCTTCTTCGTTTATATTTGTAACCTTTTTAACCCCAACTAAAAGTTGATACCATTTTTTTTAAAGATTGAAAAATTACAAGAAGAAAAGGAAGAGGTAGCTAAGAAAATCTCTCAGTTCACTGAGGAAATAAACAAATTGTCCGCCGAAAATGAAAGTTTCCGCAAGTCCTTAAGCGAAAAGGATGAAGAAAATAAAACTTTGAAGGTATTTATGCTGCGTACACGATTGTCTGTTACATTGATTTGGGACAGAGTGTATTATTATTATTATTATTTTATTATTATTATTATTATTATTATTATTATTATTATTATTATTATTATTATTATTATTATTATTATTATTATTATTATTATTATTATTATTATTATTATTATTATTACAGGAAGAATTGCTAAAGAAAAATGAAGATTTACTCTCGTCAGAAAATAATTTGGGTAAAGAAAAGGAAGCTATGAATAGACAGAACGAAATGATTCAAGATAGTGAAAATGAAATAAAAAATTTGCAAGAGAAAATAAAAACATTGGTAAGACTTAGAATATTTTATGCGTTTTTAACGCTTATATTTTGTGTAATATCATCTATGTGTTGTAAACAGAATAGCATACATCACGTTAGCAGGTTAAGATGGAAATAAATGGTAGTATAACATGCGTTTAATATGGAAATAATGTTTAATTTGTTATTTTTACGTTAGTAATATATATATATATATATATATATATATATATATATAAAAGACGTATATATATATATATATATATATATATATATATATATATATATATATATATATATATATATATATATATATATATATATATATATATATATATATATATATATCCATTTTTCTATAGGAGAATGACAAGAAGTCGTCGATATCTGAGATTAACGACCTTACAAGAAAAGTAACAGAACTTGAGCGTCAGATTCAAGAACTTGAAGAGTCAAGGAGGAGAATAGAAGGACAACTGGAGACTGCCATGTCCTCTTCTACTACTTCGTCAGATCAACTAAGGAATTTGAATCAGGAATTAAGAGACGCGGAGGCTAAAGCTGAAGCGGCTACTAAAGCTGAAAGGGAAACTGCTGCTTTACTTGAAAAGGAAAAGGAGCTTCACTCGGACACTGTTGAATCTCTCAAGAAAAGTTTAGAAGAAGCGGAATCCAAACTATCGAAAGAGTTGAGTGATTTAGTCATAGTGAAAAGTGAACTGGAGAGCAAAGTGGCCGCCATTGAAGAAGCGAGAGAACTTTATAAAAAGGAGACGAAAGAAGAAAAAGAAGAACTTGAGAGGAAGTTGGAGGAAGAAGTTAAAAGACACAAAGATGAATTAGCAACTAAAGAGGATGAAAAGATCAAAGTGGAGGTAAAGCTTATTTTGTTTCCTTTTCAACTAACTAGATAAGTTCTTTTTTATTATTATTATTATTATTATTATTATTATTATTATTATTATTATTATTATTATTATTATTATTATTATTATTATTATTATTATTATTATTTTTATTATTAGTTATGTTATTATTATTATTATTATTATTATTATTATTATTATTATTATTATTATTATTATTATTATTATTATTATTATTATTATTATTATTAAATATTTATTTGTTTTATATATTTAGTCTATTTATTTATTACTAACTTATTACTAAGAAACTGAATATTCTGTATATTTAAATATTTTTTATTAAATATGTATTAAATTATATATATACGTTATATATATATATATATATTTTATATATATATATATATATATATATATATATATATATATATATATATATATATATATATATATATATATATATATATATATATATATATATATCAGGAGCAATTATAAAACTCTTTTGGAAGAAGCTAATAAGAACTACAAGAATTTGTTAGAACAATTTGAGAACAATAAAGCTATGCAGAAAGCTGAGAATGAAACGTATTCTAAGGAGAAAGAAGTGGTTAGAGCTAATTATTATTATTATTATTATTATTATTATTATTATTATTATTATTATGCATAGTGTCAAGAAGCAATAAATGGGGGGAACTTTGTGAATCCCTCCTGCCTTAGCACTAGTATGTGCATTTGTCACATATGGAATCTTTGTCTTCTTTCTCTTACCTTATTTTTCGGATTATTTATATCTTTCAACCCTCCTCCTTCACCAGAGTTTCTATCTATCTTTTTTTTATTTTTATTTTTTTTTAATTCACACCTTTCAGTCACTTTAGCCTTTAATTACTTTGTTAAAAATTAATAGTCTTTTTTTTTCTTCTAAGTAGTAAGTACCGTTTTGTACTTATTTAATTATTTTTTATTTATAGAATTACTTTATATATTTGTATATTAAATTTATTTGTATATTAAATTTATTTAGCTCATTAAACGTTCGCGCGTCGAAGAACACCTTATTATCATTACTCAATATTAACTTCCACAAGACTCATTAATACAACTTACACCAATATACTTTACTTTATTGACAGTACTTTCTCATTACAATTATTATTATGACTTTACTTTAACTACTGTAAATATATGAAATTAAATTATTACACAGAATTATATATAAATCCAAATTCACAAACTGAACTTAGTCAGACCAGGGCACTAACAAATAAAACTAAAACGAATCTTATTATCAACTGTAGAGCAAACCAAACCTCAACATTACATCTTTGTTCACTCTTCCCCAACATCTAATCTGTAAGGCAAGCAAAAATAATCATTATTGTTATTGTTATTTTTTATTTTTTTTATTTATTTTAATTTATTTTTATTATTTTTATTAGGTGTTGAAGAATTGCACTCTTCTCGAGTTGAGTGTTGATGAACTGAAGGTAGAAAAAAGTAATATCGAAGCAGAGTTGAAATCAAAGGAAGAGCTGTTAAATCAAAGCGAAGGAAAGGTTTGTTAATATATTATTACATCATCGGTCAAATGCTAAAACTGTGAATCAGGGTTGTGGAGTCGGTTCAAAAATTTACCGACTCCGACTCCGACTCCGACTCCGACCTCTTGAAAATTACCGACTCCGACTCCGACTCCGACTCCACCCTTTTGAAAATAACCGACTCCGACTCCACCCTCCGAAAATGTCATCCCCCTGACCCCCCCTCTGAAAAATATATATATATATATATATATATATATATATATATATATATATATATATATAAATTATATATATATAGAATATATATATATATATATATATATATATATATATATATATATATATATATATATATATATATATATATATATATGGATGGCCTAGTGGTTAAAGCATCCGGTTATTGATAACTCTGCGACGCGGAGGTCAATGTTCGAATCCCGCTGACGAAGAGTAAAATCTTCTGTGACTCATTCATTTAAGAGGGAGAGTACACGCATACTCGAACGATGAAATTACCTCCCATTTTTAATGGTGCGCCTTTCTCTTTTGCGTTCATATTTTTTTTTACACACTCTTCCCCCAGGCAATATACATTTCTACTTAACAACATTTATCAACATTTTATATAATATTAAAGTACACACCCCACTTCTAGATAACACCTACAGACATCCCTACTAATCATATCCCTGTGTGCGGGGGAGAAAGAATTTCCCACATCGTATGTCCTGCGTGTCGTAGAAGTCGACTAAGGGGCGGTGGTAGTTGGGTTGGCTGCCTACTACCATCTATTTCTTGCCAGGAATGCTAATGCAGGCCTCGGAGAAGGTCGTGATCGCCGTAAACGACCTTCTAACTTTCGGCGAAATTGTATGAATCGTATGGGTACATGGAATGTCAGAGGAATAAATGTTGAGGAGAAGAGGAGAGAGGTGATGGATGTATTTAGAAAGGGCAAATTTGATTTGCTCGCTGTGACTGAAACAAAGATGAAAGGGAAAAGGTGAAATTAAGTGGTGTGATGTGAAATGTGTGTGCTGGTGTGGAAGAGAATGAGAGAGGAAGAGAAGGAGTTGCAATTTTTGATGAGTGACCTGTGGTATGAAGCTAGGTAGACTTTGATTGTGTGAGTCCTAGAATTCTAATGGTTAAATTTAAGTTTGAAAAGGTCAAGGTATGTGTGGTTGTGACGTATGGTCCATCTGAGGGAAACGTTGAAGAGTACGATTTTTGGGGATAATCTGAATGATGTTTTGGATGGGGTGAGTAGGAGCTTCAGATTGATAGTTTTGGGGGACCTGAATGGTTGGATAGGTGATCAAAAAAGGATGGTATAACAGGTGGTTTTGGGGTGTGGGGAGAAAATGAGAATGGTAGGAAGGTGATTGATTTCTGTGAAGAGAGAGGTATGTGTGTAAGTAATACTTTCTTAAACACAAGAGTATCCATAAGTATACTAGAGTTGGTGTAGGTAGAGATGGTATCGAAGTGAAAAGTATGATTGATTTAGTGTTGGTGAAGAAGGAGATGTTGAAGTATGTGTTGGATGTTAAATCAGTGAGGGGATTTGGAATGGGATTATCGGATCATTATGTTGTTCTATGTAAAATTAAGTTAGTGGGGGCTTGGATGGAGAGGAAGGTGATACGGAAGGAAGTAGGTAAAATTAAGAGTGAGAAGTTAAGTGAAAAAGGTAATAAGGATAAGTATATAAGAGCTCGCTAGTAAAACGGTTGAATGTAAACAAGTTGATACTGAACAAATCGAGCAAATGAGGGAAGCAATGGTTGGTAGTGAAAAGAAGTGTGTGGATATGCTAAAGTAGGAAGTAAGAATGTTAACAGCGAATGGTGGAATGAAGAGGTGATGAAAGCGGTTAAAGGTAAAAAAGAAGCGTGGTTGAATGTACTAAAAGCAAATGATGAAGATTCAAAAGAAAGATGCTTGGAATTATATAAGGAGGAAAAAAGAAATACTAAAAGGTGTATACGTAGGAGAAAACAAGAGGTAAATGAACAGTTTGGAAGGAGGATGAATGAGGACATACAAGGAAATAGGAAGCTCTTCTGGAAGGAAGCGCGAAAGGTTAAGAATGAGAATAAGGGGAATCTGCTTAGAATAATGAATAGGGATGGTGCTTTTGTAACTGATGAAATGGATGTGAGGGGAGTGTGGAAAGAACACTTCGAAAATCTGCACAATATTAACAGTAATGATGAGGTGTTAGTGAATGTGTGTGGTTTTGATGGTGCAAGAAGGAATAGGCATTTTGGGGATGAGGTTATTAGTAAGGAGGAGGTAATGGGTAGGGTGAGAAAGTTGAAGAATGGTAAATCTGCAGGTATATATGAAATTACTAGTGAAATGATCAAGAGCGGAGGCGAGATGGTGATTGATTGGACTTGGAAGTTGTGTAATAAAGCGTTTATGGAGGGTATAGTTCCAAGGGATTGAAGAGCGGTAATAGTACCCTTATATAAGGGTAAGGGAGAAAAGGGAAATTGTAGAAATTATAGGGGAATAAGTTTATTGAGTGTTGTAGGGAAGGTATATGCTGGTATTTTGGTCGAAAGAGTGCGTCGAGTGACTGAGGGACTGATTGGTGAAGAACAAGGTGCGTTTAGGAGTGGTAGAGGATGTGTGGATCAAATCTTTACATTGAAACAAATGATTGAGAAAATGAGGGAGAAGAAGAATAAATTATATTTAGGTTTTATGGATTTGCAACAGGCGTATGATAGAGTTAATAGGGAAGCTTTATGGCAGGTGTTAGTGATATATGGTGTTGGTGGTAGGCTTCTGAATGGAATCAAAAGTATGTATGACGATAGTGAAGCGTGTGTAAGAATAAATGGTGTCAATGGTGATTGGTTTAGGATTAATAGCGGAGTAAGACAGGGTTGTGGGAAAGTATGTCTCCTGCTATTATTCAATTTGTATATGGATGGGGTTATGAAAGAATCGAGGTGGGGATGGCAGGAAATGGTGTTGAATGTAGATAATGGAGTTGAGTGGGAGGGTGCCCTACCCTATTATATGTGATGATTTGGTTCTGTGTGGCGAATCTGAAGAGAGTTGAGAGGATTGATAGAGAGATTTGGCAGGGTGTGTGAAAGGAGGGTTTGAAAGTAAACGGATAAGAGTAAGGTTATGGTTGTGTGGGAGTGAGGACACTCCTCAGTGTGAAGTTATGTTAGATATGAGCAGCTAGAACAAGTGTCTGAGTTTAAATATTTAGGTATATGTTGGATGAGAAGGGAAACGATGATGCAGAGTGTAGTGTGTTGTGAATGGCAGGAAGGTGGCTGGTGCAAATTAAATCGTTGGTGAATGCAAAAGGACTAAGTCTT
>JABUQX010140506.1:30000-38644 GCA_015478945.1 Trachelipus rathkii
AAGGAGGAAAAAAGAAAAACTAAAAGTTGCATGCGTAGGTGGAAAAAAAGAGGTAAATGAACAGTTTGGAAGGAAGATGAATAGGGACTGCAAAGAAATAGGATGCACTTCTGGAAGGAAGTACAAATGGTTAAGAAGTATAGTAAGGGGAATCTTCATAGAAATGGATGCGAGGGGAGAGTGGAGGGAACACTCCGAAAATCAATCACTTAACATTTATGGTAATGAAGAGGTGATGGTGAATGTATGTATGTATGTTTGTTAGTATAAGAAGAAATAGGTTGAGGGGGAAAGTTGAAGAATGGTAAATCAACAGATGGAATTACTGGTGAAACGATCAAGAATTGAAATGAGATTGTTATTCATTGGATATGGAAGTTGTGTGGCAAAGCGTTTGTGAAGGTTACAGTTTCGAAAAATTTTAGGAAAGCAGTAATAGTACCTCTTTACAAGGGTAAGGAAGATGAGGGAAACTGTAGGAACAATTGGAGAATTAGTTTATCGAGTGTTCTAGGAAAGTTATATATGGTGGTATTTTGTTTGAAAGAGTACATCGTGTGACAGGGACTGATTGGAGAAGAACAAGGTGTATTTAGAAGTGGTAGAGGATATATAGATGAAATTTTCATATTGAAACAAATGATTGAGGAAGTGAGAGGGAAGAAGAAAATACTATTTAGATTTTATGAACTTGCAACAGGCGTAAGCCAAGATAAATAGGGGAGCTCTATGGTAAGTGTTGGTGGTAGTCTTTTGAGTGGAATCAAAGGTATGTATGTATGTTGATTGTGAAGCGTTTGTAAAAATAAATGGAGTGGAGAGTGAATAGTTTAATAGTAATAATGTAGTGATGCAGGGATGTTGTATATATCCCTAGCTATTTAATTTGT
Source organism: Trachelipus rathkii (assembly GCA_015478945.1). Classification (NCBI taxonomy): domain Eukaryota; kingdom Metazoa; phylum Arthropoda; class Malacostraca; order Isopoda; family Trachelipodidae; genus Trachelipus; species Trachelipus rathkii. Next base: position 30,891 of record JABUQX010140506.1, read on the forward strand.
ATATGGATGGGGTGATGAAACAATTAGAGATAGGTAATAGACTGATGGAGAATAGAAGAGAGTGGAGGGTGCCCTGCTTATTGCAGTATTGCTTATTGGCGAATGTGAAGAAAGTTTGAGAGGATTAGTAGAGGGGTTTGGCAGGGTGTGTAAAAGAGTGGTCTGAAAGTAAATGTAGAGGAGTAAGGTGATGGTAGTGGGTGAGGAGTCTGAAATTACTTGATGAGCAATTGAAACAAGTATCCGAGTTTAAATATTTAGGCTATGTGTTGTATGAAAAAGGAACGGATGATGCAGAGTATAGTAGGAAGGTGCTGGTACAGTTAAATCCTAGGTGAATGTAAAGGTATTAAGAATGTGGTGCGCAAGGGTTTTGCATGAAGACATGTTGCTATCGGTATTCATGTATGGTACTTAGTGAAACTATGTGGTGGAATAATCGGTTTAGATGGAAGGTGTAATTTGTTCAGGTGGATAATCTTAGGCGCCTGTTAGGCGTGAGAATAATTGATAAAATGAGGAATGAACGTGTTATGGAGTTGTGTGGTGTGAGCAAAGTCGTAAATGAGAGCGTGCTAAGATGGTTTGGTTACATCGAAAGGATGGGTAGTGGTGAGTGTGCTGGAAATTGACAGGCTGGGAGACTGAAGAAAATGTGGATTAATCAATAAAGGAGTGTCTGAATGAAAAGTGAATGTGTTTGGCAAAGGAGTGAATGACGGAGTTTTGTGAGGGGCCATGGTTGTGGACCTAGCCCAAGGGGACGAACCCTACATTGACGGGATACCATAGTGTGGGTCCATTCCAATGTTGTGAAGCTCTAGGGTGGATTTTTGGCAGTGATAGACTATCCCTTAAGGGTATGACTGGAATGTGTGGGTGGGATTTTCGACTTGCGTTATACTCTTCTAATTAACTATTTCATTTCCATGCATGTTACACACCTTACTCTCAACTATGGGAATTAAATGGAAGATAAAGAAAAAAAAGAAAGGATATTATATTTATTATTGTAGGCACTATCTAACATTTTGATAAGTTAATAATAATAATAATAATAATAATAATAATAATAATAATAATAATAATAATAATAATAATAATAATAATAATAGCTGATTATTATGAATTAACACACCATTAAGTGAGAAGTGAATATTTTTTTTAAATAATTTGTACTTTCTCTCAAATTTTTAAAGTATAATTTTTATTTTATTTTATTGCATCTTCATTTTATTTTTATTTATTATTTTTTTAATTACATCTTATTATATATTTTGATAATTATGAAATTGCAGTGAAGAAGAAAAAGTGCAAATAAATTCTCTTGAGGAATCTTTGAATAAAACTAAGCTTGAAAAGGATGCCATTTTAGAAGAGAGGACAAGTTTGATGCAACAGATAGAAAAATTAAAGGTAAAACGGTTTTATTTTCATTCTTAATAATAATAATAATAATAATAATAATAATAATAATAATAATAATAATAATAATAATAATAATAATAATAATAGTATTATTACATTTTTCTTTCATTATCCTCCCTACATTTCCCCAGATGAGGCTAGGGTGTGCAATATCCACTGGAAACAGAGAAAAAAAAGCACCCCCAAACCTTCCCCTCATACCCTAATAATAATAATAATAATAATAATAATAATAATAATAATAATAATAATAATAATAATAATAATGTTTGTACTTAACTCTTGTTACACATTATTATTATTATTATTTTTTTTTCTTTGAGTCAATGTACAGGACCCACCACAGCTCACAAAGAAGCTACCACACTGAGTTGAAAAATCAACATCATGGGTGGGTCCTGCCATGTACATATTTTGAATGTCACGGAAAATTTGAATAGCGAAATGAAATTATTATTATTATTATTATTATTATTATTATTATTATTATTATTATTATTATTATTATTATATTATAATTATAATTATAATTATAATTATAATTATAATTATAATTATAATTATAATTATAATTATTAAATTATTATTATTATTATTATTATTATTATTATTATTATTATTATTATTATTATTATTATTATTATTATTATTATTATTATTATTATTATTATTATTATTATTATTATTATTATTATTATTATTATTATTATTATTATTATTATTATTATTATTATTATTATTATTATTATTATTATTATTAATTATAGGCTATCGAAGATGAAAAGAACCTTCTTTTAAGTAATCAATCTCATCTTGAAGAGCAACTCAAAGTCCTTTCTATGGAAAAAGAAAAAAATCAAAAACTTTTGGAAGAAAAAAATAGATTGGAAGAAGAATTAAAACAAATTAATATATTGGAAGTAGAAAAGACTCAAATTAAAGAACACGCTAAGAGATTGGAAGATGAGCTTGAGGAGTTGCAGTGCCTGAAAAGTGAGTTTGACAACCTGAAAGGTGCTAGTAATAGTCTAGAAATGAAGCTAGAAAAGATGTCAGATTTAGAGAAAGAAATAGAAAGCTTGAGATGTGAACTGGTCGAAGCTAAAAAGATTAATGAAGAACTATCGGGAAGTTGCGAGGAAATGTCAAATGTAGTTGAAAGTAATAAACAGCTATTAGACAAAAATAATTTGCAAGAAAATAGAATTAGGGAAATGGAAGAGGAAAAAGGAAAATTAGTTGAAGATATTACGAATTTAAAAGCCAGTGTAGATAATTTAACTGAACTAGAAAAGAAATATAAGAATTTGAAACAACTTTGCGAAGAACAGGAGAAACATTTGGAATCTGAGAAGAACAATTTAGTGTCTGCTAATTTACAAATGGAATCTTCAGTTGAAGACTTAAAGAAAAGGTAATCTTCTTTTTCTAATTTCTTTGATTAAAAATAAAGTAGACATTTATGTTAAAACATTTGTAGTAATTTTGGTAGTTTATTTATATTATTACAATGCGGATGGTTTTACGGCTATTGTTTTTGTGGTTGACTGTATCATTGCTTTTATTTTTTCTAATGATATATCTTAATAGTTTATTCTGTGTGGTAAGTTACGTAGTTTTAATTTTTTCTAACTTAATTTGTTTAGGTTTTTTGTTTTGTTAGTCGTCCAGATTCATATTTATATACATATTGGTATTGTTAGAACTAACCTCTTTTCGAAGAAAACCGTTATTTTGACTGTTATGTACAGATGTCTATAAATTTATAGTTTGCAGTGAAACAATCCAGCTTCTTAATAAGCTATTGTTTTTGTTGCTCGAAAAATACGTAGTTCAATTCAATAAAATAACTTTTGCCTTTTAGAGTTACACTTTAACCATTTACTTTCAGAAATGACAGAAAATATGTTTCATATACAATAAAAACATTTGGTAATTTGTGTTTTACAGCTCCACCTCATTATTGCATAGTATTCCTTTTTAAATATGTAATGCTTTATTCAAATTGAACTATTTGAGTCAACTTGATATATATACCAGTTTTTTTCTTAAATACTAAAATGGACTACTTAATCTGTAGTGGGTTGGTATTATGATCATACATAGGTTTATATATATTTTTTCAATAATAATAATAATAATAATAATAATAATAATAATAATAATAATATATATGTAATAATAGTAATAATAATAATAATAATAATAATATTAATAATAATAATAATAATAATAGTGATAATACTTAACAGACTAGCCTTGAGTGGACTGTAAAGTCTTTGCTAGTCGGTGTTCTGTAGTTCTTAATAATAATAATAATAATAATAATAATAATAATAATAATAATAATAATAATAATAATAATAATAATAATAATAATAATAATAATAATATTAATATCTTTAGGTATTTTTATTGGTCTATGAATGTATTTCTGTGTATATGTATGCACTTGTATATGTATCTTTGTATTTCTCTGATATTTCATATTTATTTATTTATTAAGCGCCCGTTATCTCTTTTTTATGGGTGAAATAGGATATTGTTGATTATATATATATTCAAATTTTAATAGTTAAAAATTTTAATATTTAAATTTTGAAACTTTTTATTTATTTTTTTTTTTTTTACATTTTATTGCATCTTATTGTTAGCAGGTAATGGTTATTTAAAGGTAATTTATATTTTAGCATTGATTTCTATAATGACCATAATAATGTTAATGCTAGAATGAGATTTTCGCTTTATTTAGGACAAACTCCTACTTGTAATTACCAAGCACAGCATATGTGGTAGTGTAGCTGGTTGTGTGGCGTAGGTACTAAGTTCTACCCCCTAAAAATTAAAAGAAAAAAATAAACTGGTGATTAGGCTGTGTAGAAACAAATATGCTTTAATTATTAATACTTGAATATTAACATCTTCAAGAAAAAATACCTGATAAATTCAAACTGACCATTTTGTTCTTTGCTTTTCCTTCCCTTCCATTGCTAGTGCTGAAAAGGAATCAACTGTCCTTAATTTATTTGTTTAAGGTGAGGAATGATAGGAATTTTTTGTATATGTCTTCTCAATGCACTTTGAATTTTTTTTATAGGAATTAAAATTAATTATCGTGTAATAGCATGTAATTATATTGACACCTTCTGCAAACTAAATTTTCTATGCTTATATATTTTATCATTCTAACTCGATATTTACTCTTATGGATATAGTTTTGTCATGGTTTTAAAACCCTATCAAAATTCTATAGGTTTTAAATTATTTTTAAAATGCATAGATTTAAATTATATTTTGAGGGTATTTTGTCATGTATATTTAAATTGACTAATATTTTCAGTTATGCTGATAGAATTAGTGATTTAGAAATTGAAAAAGGCAATTTAGTGGAAGAAGTAGTTAACCTGCAAGAAAAATACTCACAACTTAATACCGAAAAAGAACATGAGATTAAATCGTTGAAAGACAAATTGAATGAAGCTAAAACCCCATCGTCGGACAGAGAGAGTGCCGAGCTTAGACTAAAAATCTTGGGATTGGAGAGTGATAAGAGAAAGCTTGAGAGTGAGATTAAGAATTTGAAAGATGAGATTGCCGTTTCTTGTACGAGTAATGGAGAGAAAAGTAAGTAATTTTTTTATTTTTCTTATAGTAGATTCTTAGATTCTGAGGTTTGTCTTTGTTAATTTTTGTGTTTTTGAAAATAATTTTTGTTTTTCTTATAAATTTAAATTCTTGGAATTTATTTTTGTGGAAATTCTTTCACCTTGGTAATGATTATTATTTTTGCATTTCAATCTTCTTGAGTTGCATATAAATTTGCTTTTCTGCAATTTTGATTAATATTTTTTTATTTTTTTTTTATTTAAAGTAGGTTAACGTGTCTCTGCTTACAACAAACAAGCTCTTAGTTTATACAGGTGTTACAGTTTTGCATGTAATCGCAATATGCCAAAAGCCAAACAAATTTATTTCATATTGTCTTGTCACCCCAGCACTTCTAAATCATTTTCTGATACAGAAAATCCTATACTATTGAAAAATTAGTGATTAAATTGTGTTCTTATATTTGGATATCTGAGATCCTTACGTAAATGTTATGAAAAATACATGCTAAGAAATTAGTAGATATTGTGATTGAGTATTTTAAAATTTCAGGATATAGTTTTAAATATATTTTCTTAAAGATATTTATAGCATTAATATTATATTATAATAACTCGTATTTAGCTTCTGAGGTATTGTTAAACAAAATGATTTGTTTTGCCAAATATACGATTTTTTTTAACATTTCAATAATGTTGATCAATTTTGATAGATTTATCTTTCTAAATTTATAATAGTTGTTTTTACCTTTAAATTTGCCTACTTTAAATTTAACAGCATTGGCGAACACTTCTTAAATTATTTAATAGGATAGGAACCCCCGCACTGGGTATTGGTTCTTGTTATGGTTTTATGGGCAAAGTATTACAACTTAAGACGTAAGAACCAATATTATGATTTTTTTTGTATGTCCCTTGGCCCCATCACTAGTTTGTGACCTTGTCATATCCGAAATATTTGTCTTTCTCCTATTGTCTCTATGTTTCAATCATCTTTCTCCTTCATTTTTTTGTAATGAACATGGAACGATTAATGTTCCAAGATTTTGGAAAATACTTATTATCCCAGAGTAGTAGTTGAGCTTTGCTGTCACCCTTTCTTATGGGAGGGGAGGGGCACCCGGCGCCGTCTTTGCTGACGGGGTGTGAGCCCAATCACTCATTCGTGATTCAGTGCACGCGACGTAGCATCAAGTTTGGCTCCTTTTCCCTGACCTCTCTCGATCATTTATAGTAAGAGAATCCCCGCCGCTAGCTGGGTCCTTCTGGTACAAACCTCATGGACTCTTCACCCATGAGGGCGAACCCTCAATCTTAAAATAGCTATGAAAACGAATAAATCGCCTCGAAACCCATTGGATTCTTTCGGTAATGAATATGGAACGACTAATAGCTAAGGATTTCTGGAAAATACATTAAACAATGATTCCACGATTCCCTTCACTTCACCTGGAAGGCCTCTGCCTACCACCAGCTATAATGATTGTCATTTCTCGTATTTTATTCCTTAGCCAAGACTCCACCCTATGCCAGTTAGTCGGATTCTCTCAGTGCTCTCCAGGATCCGCTGTACAACAATTTCTACAACTATTCCACTCTCGCAAGAAATAAATTACATTCTGTTGGACCCCTCTCACGGAGGGGTGATTGGAAACGAAACCGCTAACAAAGTGACTAAAGTGGCCGCCTTCTCCTTATTCTGTAGCTGTTCTAGGTACCTCCCGGATTCCATTCCACAAGGTCATATTCCATTAACTGATTATTATCCTGATCTCCGACAAGACTTAACGGTTTTACTGACAAGAGCGCTGGGTGAGTCGTTAGCGAGGGGGCGATTTTTTTTATTATATATACACACAATTAGAATTTTGTTAATTGAGACTCGCCCATTGAGTTGAATTTCCAACCTATCATGACCGCTTCTTTGGGTGCCGTGGTGATTCCTGTACACAAACTTAATAATAACGATAATAGAATATTAACAATTCTTGGGATATTTAACAGTAAGAGAGCACTTTTTAAATTATTTGGATTATGATTATTTAATAACTAGGAACAATTGTTGAATTAGGATTATTTAATTGGGGTGAACTATTTAATTGCAAGATAGCACTTTGATTATTTAATAACAGAAATTTATAAAATAGTCTTCTGGTTTTTGTCAGATGAATTTGTGGTGCAGCTAAAACAAGAAAGAGACCAGTTTGAAGGTCAAGTCAGCTTCCTTAATTCGGTTATTGTAGACATGCAGAGAAAGAAGGATGAGTTGGAAACGAAAATAGAGGTTTTGCAATCAGGGAATTTGCCCGACGATCAGAAAGCAAGTTTGTAAGTATATCGTTGTCATTACCTTTTTATTTGTATTTTTAAGCCAACTGCCAACTTCTTGTAATAATATATTTTCCCTAATACGCTCAGTAAGGTTTTCTTTTACACGCGCACGATTATATATATATATATATATATATATATATATATATATACTATATATATATATATATATATATATATATATATATATATATATATATATATATATATGTATATATATATATATATATATATATATATATATATACTCTTTCTCTTATATATATATAACTATATATATCTTTCACTATATATATATATATATATATATATATCTCTATATATATATATATCTTATATATATTTTATATATATATATATATATATATATATATATATATATATATATAT
>JABUQX010140507.1:0-10000 GCA_015478945.1 Trachelipus rathkii
GTCTTGACAGCATTAATAGAGCGGGCTAAAACATATACAAAAATAAAATTTATCATTAAACTTTTAAATTGCATGCACGGTTTCAATATATATATATATATATATATATATATATATATATACTACTATATATATATATATATATATATATATATATATATATATATATATATATATATATATATAAATTATTATTGAATAATGATTATTAAATTTCTAATTATATAGTAAAGTTTTATTATCCTTATTTTTTACTTTCTTAAATAAATATCTACAATATAATTTTCATCCAATCAGAGATAAGGTTCAGGATATGAAAAAACATGTTTTTACATACGTAAAACCAAAAAAGCGATAAAATAATTCTCGACCAATCACATACGAGGTCATATAGAGATAAGGATTACTCCCGTCCACTCACAAGAAAGGTAAACATTTCCTTCTTGCCTGCTCAAAGGATCTTACCGATCAGTTCGTATAAAATATCTTTGTGAATTCAATTCTGTCAATCATGACACAAAGACATCTCTAAATTTGGAGGCCTAGAATTTGGGCCTAACGTAGTTGTGCACCACATTTTACAGAAGAAGGTCAGTTTGAAATATATTTTGACCTGGAATTGGGCCTAAATCCTGGGATACAAAAGGCTTATCCTAAATTTAGGGCTAAGTAGTTATTTTAACACATTTACAGAGAGAGGTCAGTTTCGTATCTGTAAGGAGTGCGGGTTGTTGTGTTTTCTCGTGTTGGATTGTCAATGTACATAGATAATAATAATAATAATAATAATAAAGAAAATCCGAATTATTTAAAAAACTTTGAAATATTTTTAGTTAACATCGAGCGAATAATATAAATGTAAGTGAATAATTGTTATTTTAAATAGTTTTGAAAGATTTTAATAAAATACATGTTATGTTAGCGAAGAACTTATTTTGTTATTTTTTATACTTATTACATGGCTAAAGATGATGTAAAGCAGTAAGTCAATAGAACAAAACGTGGCATAGCTTGGTGTAGAGGGGTGCTAGGGGCTGACCTTACTGATTTACTGATTTATTGCTTTAAGGTACGTAAAATATATGTTTTTAATAAAATTTCATAAAATTTTAGTAAAAATTATTTTAAAACTTGATAGTTATAAAATTTATAAACAAAAAAAGTATTAACAGTTAATAATAAATTCTTTGTTCAAAGATAATGATTGATTTATTATAGAAGTTTTAAGAAACTTTGAAATAATTTTAGTTATAATTGAATGAGTAATATAAATGTACGTATTTAATTAAAACATAAAAATGTTTCAATAAATTATACGTTATATGTGTAAGTGAGTGTGCGTGTGTGTGGGTGTGTGTGTGTGTGTGTGTGTGTGTGAGGTGTGTGTGTGTGTGTGTGTGTTAAATGATAATAACAATAGGCATGAAGTAAATAGCACTAAGTATAATAATAATAAAATAAAATTAATAATAAAATAATAAAAGTAAAATAATAAAAATAAAATAAAAAGAATAAAAAGAATAAAAAAAAAATAAAATAAAAGAAAAAAAATAAAAAAAAAGTATTAAAACAAAATAAAAAAATATAAAAGAAAACATAATGTTAATAAATATACGAGTTAAAGCAGTAAAACATATGAGTTAAAGCAGTAAAACATGAGTTAAAGCAGTAAAACACATGAGTTAAAGCAGTAAAACATGAGTTAAAGCAGTAAAACATGAGTTAAAGCAGTAAAACATATGAGTTAAAGCAGTAAAACATGAGCTAAAGCAGTAAAACATATGAGTTAAAGCAGTAAAACAAGTAAAACAAAAGCATACCATTGTTGCTATATAACACCTCGTGATTACAGTTTACCTGCTTTAAAATGTCTTCAATGTTAATAAATATGTGAGTTAAAACACAGTAAAACATGAGTTAAAACAGTAAAACAGTAAAAACAAAAGCGCCTACTAACCCCTTGTTGCTATGTAACACCTCTATTGGTTACTGATTTACTGCTTTTACGTATGTAATGTTAATAAATATGTGAGTTAAAACAGTAGTAAAGCTGAGAGTTAAAGCAGTAAAGCAGAGAGTTAAGCAGTAAAACAGTAAAACAAAGCATACTAATCCCTTAGGTGTTAGGTAACACCTCTATTGTTTTACTGCTTTGCTTTAGGCTAATAACAATGTTAATAAATATATGAGTTAAAGCAGTAAAGCAGAGTTAAAACAGTAAAGCAAAACGAATGGTTAAAGCAGTAAAGCAGTGAGTTAAAGCAGTAAAACATGAGTTAAAGCAGTAAAGCAGTAAAACAAAAGCATACTAATCCCTTAGGTGTTAGGTAACACCTCTATTGATTTACTGATTTACTGCTTTAAGATATGTAAAGTATATGTTTTTAATAAAAGTTCGTACAATTGTAGTAAAATAAAAATGATTATATATCAGGCACTTTGGCTTTTCTTCACATACAATTTTTAAAATTTATAAATTAAAAGTATTAAGTAAAAATACAAAAATATGTCTGTAATGAGTTACAGTTTAATTTCGCGAAAATGTTTTAATAAAAATGTTTAAGTATGAAATAAAATAGCTGACTCATAATATTTGAAAAGAAATTCTTTGAATAGTTTACATTGATATCATATTTTTCGTTCGCGCGGGAATTTGCGCCTGCGGGCGCACGCGGCGGGCGGGAACGCGGCTGGGTTGGCTGTCTTTGCGCGGAGGGCGCACGCTGCGCCCTGCTTCTTACGGTGATTGGGAACTAGGGGAAAACATTAATATTAACTCTGTTCTATGATGGGTGGTAGAGATGGGCCATCAAAGATGATTTCATCAAAGATGAATCATCAATATAGATGGTATCAAAGATGACGTCAAAGATGAGTCATCAAGATAATTAACTTCAAAGTTGAGGGGCATCAATGCTGATGCATTATGCTAAGGCATCAAAGTTAAGGCATCAAAGTTGAGGCATCAAAATATCAAGTGTGTGAGTGTAAGTGTAAGTGTAAGTGTATCTGTGTGTGTGGGTGTGCGTGTAAGTGTATATGGGTTAGTGTAAGTGTCTATGGAGAGTGTAAGTGCTTATAAGTGTCATAGTGTGTATAAGTGTCATAGTGAATGTGTGTATAAGTGTTAGAAAAATACTAACTCATAGTAGGAAGTATCCTAGCAGCTTGTAATATACACCAATCGAATCCTCATACCTTATAACATAGGGGTAGACCCATATCAGGGCTATTCTAGGCTCAGGAGAGGCAGAAAAGGCTTGAAAAGTGGCACTCAGTTGGCACTATGTGGCACTAAGTTGTCACTTGGCACTCCTTGGCACTCATTGGCACTCATTGTCATTGGCACGCACTTGGCACTCACCTGGCACTCATCTAATACTCATAGAATAATCACTTAGAACACTAATAGAACATCACTAGATACTTCTTACGATGATTGGGAACCATCAAAGCCATCAATTTAAGCTACAAGGTCAAAAAAAAGTTACAATGCCAAAATTGTACCGTAGAATTACAAAAGGGTTGACCGAAAATTTGGGTTCTCAAAAGTTGTCCTATGGAAGACCAAAGGTTGGTCGAAAAATTAGGGCTGCCAGAAATTAAGGATGGCCAAAAATTAGGGTGGGCCAAAATTGACCATGGAGACCAAAGGGTTGGTAGTGTGTTTGTACGATGTGTAAGTGTAAATGTAAGTGTCTATGGGTAAATGTAAGTGTCATAGTGAATGTGTGTATATATATTCGAGTGAATGTGTGTATAAGTGTCATAGTGAATGTGTATAAGGGACATAGTGTATGTGTGTATAAGTGACATAGTGTGTATAAGTGTCATAGTGTAAGTGTCTATGGTTAAATGTAAGTGTCTATGGGTAAATGTAAGTGTGTAAGAGTAAATCTGTGTGTGTAAGTGCCATAGTGAATGTGTGTGTATAAGTGACATAGTGTGTATATTGAGTAAATCTGTGTGTGTGAGTGAATCTGTGTGTGTGTGAGTGAAAGTAAATCTGTGTGTGAGTGTAAGTAAAATCTGTGTGTGTGTGGAAGTAAATCTGTGTGAGTGTAAAGTAAATCTGTGTGTGTAAGTAAATATGTGTGTGTGTGTGTGTGTGTGTGTGTGTGTGTGTGTGTGTGTGTGTGTGTGTACAACGTGTGTAGATGTGACCGAAATATCAAGGTCAAACAAGGTTAAGACATCAAAGTTGAGCCCCTAAAGGAAGGACAAAAAAAAAATTACCGTGGGCCAAATTTGACCCATGAAATTTATATGGCATGGTCAAGGTCGAAATACCATGAGGTCAGCAAAAGGTAAAGAACATCAAAATAGGGCTAAGCCCTAAGGGTGGCCAAGAAATTACCGTGGGCCAAAAATTGACCCATGGAAGACCAAAGGAGTTGGTCGAAAAAAATTAGGGTGGGACACATTATTACAACGGTTGCTTACCTGCAACCGTTTAAGCATAACCAACTAATGAAGGGTTGCAGAAATTAGAGGTTGCCGAAAAAATTAGGGTTGCCAAAAAAATTAGGGGTTGCCAAAAAAATTAGGGTTGCCAAAAATTAGGGTTCTCAAAAAATAGAGGTTCTCAAAAAATAAGGGTTCTCAAAAAATTAGGGTTCTCAAAAAAATGGGGTTCTCAAAAATGGGGTTCTCAAAAAATTAGGGTTCTCAAAAAATTTGGTTCTCAAAAAATAGGGTTCTCAAAAAATTAGGGTTCTCAAAAAATTTGGGTTCACTCAAAAAATTTGGGTTCTCAAAAATTTAGGTTCTCAAAAATTTGGGTTTTCAAAAAGGTCAAGGCCAAAAGGTCAAGGCCAAAAAGGTCGCGGTCAAAAAAAAAAAGGTCAAAAAAAGGTCGCGGTCACTGGGGCATGCGGAATGCCCCACCCCTACTACTCTCCCGTAGGGGCGGAGGAACTCCCGTGACACCCAAATACCAAAGGGGGGTTCAGGAGACCCTCCCCGGAGGAAATAGTCCTACCCTGTCTTTCCCCGGAGAGGCAGAGAGACCCGACTCCTGCCACCATTTTTGAAATTATGGGTATTCCCTTTAGTTAAAATAAAAATTAAAACTGACAGGTCGTATTAAAAATGTAAAAAAGATTAGCATATTTTTTGAATCATGTACGTTACCACTTAAATTGATTGTTAGGATAATATACTAGAAATATATTTAAAAAACAAAAAAATTCAAAACTGACGGAAGCGTAAAACAGAAAGGTCCCTTAGAACTAACCATATCCAAGTATATCGTAATACTAACAGCTAATATGAATAAACATAAATATAATCAAAGAATATTAACATATTATAACATAAGATATAACAAGCTGCTTCACACCTTTGTAATGGTATATAATATGTCATTCTACCCTCCTTAAAAATCACCATGCTTGAGATATGAAACGATCCACAGATTTCCTGATTCTTGTAGAGCCGATGTTCCTCTGGAGCCTGAAAGAGAATGTATGCCTCTGTTGGTCTTCTGAATCAAGTACATCACGAGAAGGAAGCACACTTCCTTGTGAAATGCTAGAATGTGATGAATCAAGAGTGATGTTTTCATCAATGCTAGGAGCAGATCCCATAGATGGGGCGAGATCTCCAATAGAAACGGTATCCTCCCGACCATTTGGAAATTTAACGTACGCATATTGTGGATTAGCCTCTATAAGTTGTACCTCGTCTACTAAAGGTTCATCCTTATTCCTGATATATCTTTTAAGAAATACTTTGCCAGGGTGAAGTAACCATGATGGTAAACTTGAACCACTAGAACTTCTCGTGGGAAGAATGCGCTCATGAGGTGTAGTGATTGTCGCCGTGCAAAGGAGAGATCGTATAAAATGAAGAGCATCCAGCAAGACTGCCTCCAGCATTTCACAGGAAGATTCCTTGTTTGAAGGGCTAATGTAATAGTTTTCCAAATCACTCCCACGTATCTCTCACACTGCTCATTCCCAGTCGGATGATAAGAGGTTGTTCGACTCGTCGATACGCCATGACTCGTCAAGAAAAACCTCACTTTAGAAGACATGAAAGAAGATCCTCTATCGGTATGTATATATCCCGTCAATCCGAATATTGAGAATAGATGTGTTAAGCAAATTATCACCCGTTTCAGCTGAAGTATCCTTACAGGGATAGGCAAACGGAAAACGTGAAAACTCATCAACTATGACAAATAAATATCTGTTTATTAAGGAAGATGGAAAGTCCTTTAAAATCAAGACTTATACGGTCAAATGGTTTCAAAGCATGTACTAAAGATTCGCTGTCCTTTCTGTAGAACTGAGGCTTAACCTTGCTACAAATCCGACAAGACAACAAAGTTTTCCTAACGTCCTCGACGGAATATGGAAGATTTCTGCTACGAACAAAATGAAGCATCCTCGTTACGCCAGGATGAAACAAAGCATTATGTAATTCAGCTAGAGTGAAACGTGAAGTAGTCATACAATAGTCCATTCTAGATAGTGCATCTGCATCAGTATTGAACTTTCCGGGTCTATACTCTACTTCAAAAGAATAAGGCATTAACTCTGTTCTCCATCTCAATATTTTTTTCATTCTTAATTTTCCCCTATGATGAAAATCAAACATGAAAGAGACAGATCGTTGGTCAGTTATAAGAGTAAAATGCCTCCCAATTAAGAAATGATGCCATTTCTTAATTGATTCCACTATTGCATATGCCTCCTTTTCAACAGATCTTTTCTGCCCTACTGAGAGATCTCGAAAAGAAAGCCACAGGACGACCATCCTGATTTAAAGTTGCACCAATTGCAGAGTCTGATGCGTCTGTTTCCACTGTAAAAGGTATTTTATCATCAATCCTCATTTTAACAGCTTTAATTATAGCATTTTTGATATCTTCTATAGCCGCCTTTGAGATATCATTAAGAGGGAGTTCAGCGTCGATAAGAGGTCTAATTCTTGTAGAATAATTTGGAATCCTCCGATATAATAATAAGCAAATAAACCGACCATACGGAGTAAGTCCTTTTTAGAGAGTGTCAAAGGCATCTCTTTCAGTGCTTGAAGTCTGGTTGGATCAGGTCGTAGCTCATTATTCTTTATCTCATAACCAAGTAATCGGATTAATGTTTTTGAGAACATACATTTTTTTTTCTGATTAAGAGTAAGGTTATAAATTTTAGCAGTTTCAAAGAATCTTCTCAAATTATTGTCATGTTCCTCCTGAGTAGAACCACATATTGTAACATCATCAAGGTAAGCAAAAGTTCCTTGTAGGTTATTAGTTCGAATCATCTCATCCATTATTCTTTGAAAACACGCAACTCCGTTAGTCAAGCCAAAACTTAGTCTTTTGAATTGATAAAGTCCTCCATCAGCTTCAAAAGCAGTATAAATTTTATCATCCCCATGAAGTGGTACTAGATGATAAGCACTTTTTAAATCTATTGTACTGAACACGGTATAATGTGCTATAGAATTAACTAGTTCTTCAATATTAGGAAGAGGATATGCGTCTAAATAGGTAAATCTGTTTATAGTCTGAGAGTAATCTACAACTAACCGTCGCTTATTCTTCTGGTGAACAACAACAACTTGTGCTCTCCAAGGAGAAGAACTTGGTTCGATGACGTCTAGCAAGAGACGATTAACCTCCTATTTGATAAATTCATTGTCTGTATTTTTGAATCTACGAGATTTAGTAATAATTGGATGACAATCAGCAGATAAATGTGAAAACATCCTCAGGGTTATGACTTTAAAGCAGCTAGAGCATATATCAGAGCTGGCTTCGGTCCACCATATATTATTTTCAAGCTTGAATGTTCCTTAAGGAAGGGAACCCCTAAAATAATATCAGAACAAAAATTTTCAAGAACTAAGAAGCGTATTCTATGGTAAATAATATCTTTTATATATATATATATATATATATATATATATATATATATATATATATATATATATATATATATATATATATATAGTATATATATATATATATAATATATATATATATATATATATATATATATATATATATATATATATATATATATATATATATATACTATATATATATATATATATATATATATATATATATATATATATATATATATATATATATATATATTTGCTTCACATACTTTTGTTATTCTAGAAGAGAGATTTGACGAGGCCATAGATATATATCCTGAATAGGGTTTCAATGGTAATTTGAGTACGCAGTGCTAATTCAGAAGAAATAAAATTTTCTGAACTTCCAGTGTCGATTAACGCCTGAATATCAGATCCCTCTATTGAAATACTTATTATTGACTTTTCAAGTGACTGAGGTACACATGCCAAGAAGACAGCAGATGTGACAGGCGCAGATTGAGTTTTACTCAGCCTTTCAGTAAGCTTACAAACTTTGGCATAATATCCCATGAAGCTTCATAATACCGTGACATGACATTCTTAGCAGGCATTTTTGAACGAGGATGCGTAGATCCTCCACAGTAATAGCAATAACGCACTTCGTAAACACACGTCTCTTCAGTTGTATTATACTTCAAATTAATACTAGAAATATCAAAATTTTTACATGTTTCTGGTTAATAGCAGCGACCGAGACGAGATCATTATGCAGATTATAGGATTCCGAGTCCTTCATAGCTACTTCAAGAGCACGAGCTTGATTCACTGCATCTGAAAGACCAAAGACTTATTTTCAAGGAGTCTAGTACGAATCGGATGAGATAAGATTCCCGCAATGAAAGAGTCTCTGATACACTCGTCCCGATAAACATCAGCCTTAACGTCTCGATCTAAGATATTTTTTGACGAGCTCGCAGGTAATCATCAATATTCTCATTGCTTGCTTGCTTACGAGTTGTCAAACGATGTCGAGCCACAACTTCATTTGTGGGTTGGATGAAGGCATTCTTGAGCTTATTTAGAGCTTCTGTATAGGTCTTTGTATCAGTTATTAATTCAAAATTATCAGGCTACAAAGAGTTAGCAAGAAGTCCAAAGTTAGCATCATCTGAGCCTTTTACCGAATTTTTGAATCTACTTAGGGAGAACCTCCAGTCTTTCAGGACGTAGACCACGATCCATAGTTAGAAGAATAAATAATAAGTTTGTTAAATTGTAGTAAAAACGAGAAGTATGTCTATACCTTTATTTAGGCTTTAACAAACTTAGAACTAACCATATCCAAGTATATCGTAATACTAACAGCTAATATGAATAAACATAAATATAATCAAAGAATATTAACATATTATAACATAAGATATAACAAGCTGCTTCACAGCTTTGTAATGGTATATAATATGTCACTACTATCAACATTAATATTATTCTAGGCCAGTCTAATAATATCTTTATCCTAATCACTATCAATAGTTAGGCTCTTCTGATCAAAATAAAAGCTTGCTTCTTTCCTCTTTGACCAAAAAATATATCGAGTTGATCGTTGAATCCCACATCAATATCCGGAATCTTGGTTTTAGCTACACGACTCAAATTCTTTGCCAATATTTCTCTTATATTTCTTTGTGGTTGGGTTTTCTTCGTCCTTAATGCAGGTTTGATCTGTGTATTTAATCGTTTTCTTTTCGCAAGGATCAAGATTATCAACATACATTACTTCACTTGCTGTGAATCTACCCATGTACACGGGAGTTACAAAAAAGCTATTGAATGTTCCCATCCCCAAGCAGCCATCTCGAAAGTCAACTTTTGAGACTAAAGCTGCGTTTCCAGAAGCCCGACTGCTGCCCGGGCGGGCACACAGGCGCACATGCGTCGTTTCCAGAGCCCGTTTGCGCGCTTCTACGTCACGTAAACGTCACAGTCAGGCTCCCGTTGTTAAATCCTCGATTTCGGGAATTAATAAATGGGCGCTGCGCTGAAGAATACTTTGTTTGCAAACAAATCTTTTTACAAAACCTGTGTCGGAAATGGCTTGCCCAAATTTTTTAATATTTTAGTTAACTTTTATATTAAGGATACTAATATATCGTATCATTTC
>JABUQX010140507.1:17500-25000 GCA_015478945.1 Trachelipus rathkii
TTTTTTAACAATTTTACAAAATTAGCCTACTTGGGTAATTTTTTAGTTAAATGAGTAAAAAGATATAAATAAAAAAAAACTAATAAAACAGTGAAATAAAATTTTTAAGTGAATGTACAATTAAGACAGTGTAAAAAAAAAAAAAAAAAAAAAAAAAAAAAAAAAAAAAATTGTGAATTACAACGATGACTTCGACTAGAAGCAGGTCTGGTGCTCAAAATTTAAATAATCCACCGTCTGGAATTTCTATACATCATGTAGATGTTGATATAAATGAAAATGATGGACAAAATGAAAATCTAAATAGGAACGACTGTCACAACTCTAATAACTCATCGGTTGAGAGTGATCGTTCTCGCACCCCATCACCCGAACCACATCAAAGAACTAGGAAAGTACTCTCTGTGCAGGATATTCCTCGTTTTGAAACAAGGGATGTGGGAAAGTGGTTAGATAGAGTGGAATTTCTATTTAGCCTATATTTTGTTACTGATAATATTGAAAAGGTTCAACTTCTTGGTCCTCTCTTACCTTCGGCTATAACTTCAAGAATAAGCTATCCTATCAACGACCAAACATATGAAGAATTGGTTCGCCTTGTAACTGAAACTTATGCTCCATCGGATAAAGAGAAAGCTGAAAATTTATTTCGGCAGGAGCTTAAACCTGGTGAAAAGCCCACCGCATATCTTAACAGAATTAAAGCATCATTAGGAATCCGCAGTTATCAATGGCTTCTACATCAAAATGAAAACCTTATGAAACAGATGTTTCTTCGTGTTCTACCTGAGGATCTGGTACCGTTATTAACGGTATTGAAAGGGGATGCAGATATTCATAAATTGGCTGAAGCAGCTGACGTGTTCATGGAATCCCAACGTCATAAATCAAAATCCTATCCAGATTATTCGGTCAATGCTGTGACTCCATTCATCCCTACCAGGGCAAGTGATCCCCAACCTAGGAAAGAAGACCACATTTCACACAATGATTTGGCCCAAATAAACAATCGACTAAGTGAGATGTTCCAGAAGTTGGAGGCCCTCACATATCAAGTAAATCAATTAGATCTACGGATGTCTCGTAATGATAATGGTTGGGACAGAGGTCTCTCTCCTGGCTGGGACAGAGGTCGTTCTAACCGTCGTCGATCACCTTCAGGATTTAGAAAAGATGGACCCCTTTGCTACTACCATTTCACATTCCATGAAATGGCTAGCAGGTGCCAAGGAGGCACTTGCAAAATGGCTCATTTGTTGGCACAAGCGCCATCACAAAACAATGCTGGACCTACTTCCCTACCTTCGCAGGGAAACTAAGTATAGGGGTGGAGATAAGCCCCTGTACAAAGAAAGTGCGTTTTAATCCAGTGGTAACTCGTCTTAAAATTTGTAAGTACAAAAGTAGTTTTAACAATATAGAAAGTCTTAGGGAGGAAAGCTACCCCCAACCAAATTCGAATAATAATTATATCGATATAGGTAAAAATGTTGATACAATTTTGCATGCTAATAAAAATAATATCCAGGTTCATGTTCATTCAAGTGAAAATGCTACTAATGGCGTAAAACAATCTGTTTTATGCGAGAGAGCTTCTCAGTTGAGTGAAAATGAATCTTGGTATAGGGAAAATTTGATTTCTTCCGATAATAGTGTTAAGGGTAAGGATATGCATTATCAAGGTAGCGAACAGGCAGTTATTGGGCTGGAATCTTTAGTTCCAAGCCAAAATACTGCGATACGGGTTGAAAATGCAGATTCTTGCAATGGGTCAGTGCTTCCCAAAGTTTTAAATGTAAACAAATGTAAAAATTTTGCAATTAATTGTCTCCTTCGTATATATGACGCTAATTCAAAGCAATTATTCTTGTTAGATACAGGGAGTTCATTTTCTATTTTAAAGGCTTCTGCAGAACAAAGGAAAAATCTATTGGCTTTCTTACAGCTGCTAATGGAAGTCAGATTAACATTTATGATTGTATAACTAAAAAATTAAATTTCCTGCTAAAAAGGGACTATGAGCATATATTTTTAATCGCTGATGTAATTGATAATATTTTAGGGATAGATTTTTTTACTAAATATAAATTTAACCTAGATTTTAGCTCAAATATTATAATTGATGCCACAACTGGTCTTTCTTGTGAAGTCATTCAAGGGAATGATTCTGAAGCACTACCCATAACAAATGATTTTAATTATATAAATTTAACTCTTTCTCCTAAACTTCCTTCCGCGCCTTCCCTTTATACTTCTATTAGGTGAATATAAAATGTTGTTTGATGATTTATATAAAATTTTAGAAAATGTTAATGCGAGAGATAATAATTATAATAATAATATCCCTGGGGGTAGCTATCAGGACAATGCCTCCTACAAGTGTAATAAAAATAGAAATGAAATAAGTATGAATAAAAGTGATATTAATAAAGAAAGTGATTTTAATAATACAAGTGAAATAGGCTTTACAAAATTTCCTCTTTCCCCCTCTGAACAAAATTCCTTAAATGAATTAATTCCTTATAAATTTAAAGTTACGGTTCCCAATAAACATTAAAAGTCGCAGAATCTCTACTAGTTTATATGATAAAGCCAAAGAAGAGATAGGCAGGTTAGTAAATGCTGGGGTACTTTCTCCCTCACACTCACCTTGGGGATTTCCGATTTCGGTACTTTCTAAACCTAGTGGTGGAGTCCGAATAGTAGCCGATCTGAGATTACTGAACAAACGAGCTGTTCGAGACAATTTCAGTCTCCTAACTTAAATGACTTTACGAACTTACTTCACGGGTGTAAAGTATTTTCTGTTTTAGACTTAAAAAGGCATTTTATAACCTTAAAGTCCACCCTGATTGTCGAAAGTTCTTAACTATAAATACTCCTTTTGGCAGTTTCTCATATAATAGTATTGTAGAAGGCTTCCATTCCAGTCCCACTAGTTTTACAAAATACATATCTTTAATTCTTTCTAAAATCCTAACATTTTTATATATATATTGATGATATCCTCATCTCCACTCCTACTCATGATGAACACATGAAGATTTTAGAAATGGTACTAGACCGGTTAAAATCTTTTAATTTGAGACTTAGTGCTGATAAGTGCCAAATTGGACAGTCTCGGGTTACATATTTAGGTTTTGATGTGTCCGAAGGCTCCATGCTCCCTAATGAGGATAAAACCACTGCTATTATGAATATCCCAAAACCCAAGACTATCAAAGATTTACGTTCTTTCATAGGCAGTCTAAACTATTTTCGCTCTTCTCTTCCTGGTATTTCTGAAATTATTTCTCCTCTTCTTTCTTTTCTCAAAGGTGCACCATACTCTCAACGCAGAGTAAAATGGAATCCTGAGGCAGAAGAAGCCTTTAATATGGCCAAATTGGCCCTAAAAAATGCTATACCTTTGGGTTTTCCTTCTAATAATGCTCAAATATCTGTTTTCACTGATGCTAGTCAGACAGCCTTGGCAGGTGTAGTAGTTTCTACGGAAAATGAAAAAACAGTTCCTCTGGGATTTTACAGTTATCGATTGAATCCTACTGAAATGGGCTACATTATATAGAACAAGAACTCCCTGCCTTGGTTAAAACAAATTAAGAAATTTATACACATAGTCGATGGCAGAAGGTAGATGTGTTTTGTGACAATCTTTCAGTCACACAGTCACTTAAAAAAGAGACTGATGCTAATCACTTGCTAGCAAGGGAGCAGCGATACCTAACTTTCTTGTCAGAGTATGATTTGACTGTACATCATATTAAATCTGAAGAAAATATTCTTGCAGATTTCTTGAGTAGAAATCCAGCTCAGAGAACCACTGAATGGCCATCAAATTTGCCCCCTCCTTCCACTTCTGCGGAAAAAGTAGACAAAGATTCAGCAACAAGCTCTTCTCTTCAAATTGGAGATCAGATACCTGAAGCAGAAGTCATTCCAGAAGTATCCTGTGATGAGTCTTGTGTCACCAGATTTTCTACCCAGCAGAATTCTTCAACAGAGGATGACGGTTATGCTCTTGCATCAATTTTCAATATTTCCACCAATGATGTATTTAAGCTTTTTCAGTGTAAGATTGACTACAAAGAACTGCAAGCAGCACAAGAAACTGATGTACAACTTCAGAAATATTTATATAACCAAGAAAATACGGGTCTTAAGCTTACAAAAAGACTCTATTATTATAGGAATGACTTGGTCTCACTAGTCGTTGATGAATCTATTCCACTTTCACCACGTGTCTTTGTTCCAGAATCCTTTATTCTTCCTGTTATTTCTTATTCTCACTCTTTAGGGCATTTTGGTGTTAAGAAAACTCTGGCATCCCTTAGAAAGCGCTTTGTATGGAAAAAATATGCCAAAGTACGTAAAGCAATTTGTACAAAGTTGTGATGCATGTCAGAGATCTAAATCTTTTTGCAAAATAAGCCCTCCATATGAATCTTATAGGCCAGTATCGGCCAAATTTCAAATAGTCCATATTGACATTCTTAAAATGCCTCAATGCAAAAGCTATAAGTACCTTTTAACATTGATTGATAGGTTCTCCCGTTATCTCTTTGCTTTCCTTTTGAAAAACATAGAAACCTCAACCATAGTGGAGGTAATTACTAGAGAATTTCTACCCATAGCTGGAGTGGTAGGAACTTACGTTTCTGATAGAGGAACGCAGTTTACGTCGGACTTATTCAAGAGTGTGTGTGTGAGGAGTTGGGATCCCGGCATGGCTTTTGCCTCCGCCCTATACCCCACAGTAATGGCCTCATCGAAAACTCCCATAGAATATTGTTGAGATCTTTGCAGCCATGCTGTCGGATGAGTTGGAAGATGTGAAGTATTATCTTCTCCCCATTGTGCTATTGTGTCTGCGTACTGCCCCATTGAATTCAGAAGGAATCACCCCTGCCATCTTAATGATGGGTCAAAATCCAACTCTCCCTGGAGCATTAATAGACCAGCTGGAGTCCTCCTTCCCCCTGTCCATGAAAACTTACGCTGAAAAACTAAAATTATTCTTGACTCCCTCTGTCTTCAGAATTTACTGCCAAGAACCCCAAAATATATGTACCAAATAGTCTGCAAGATGCAAAATTTGTACTAGTTAAAAAACAACAGTGTGGCAGAAACAAACTAGAACCCATATATCATGGCCCCTATCCCATAGTAAAGTTATCTGGAAATAATGTGTACATAAATAAGAATAATCAAGTACAATGTGAAAACTTAATAAATGTAAAGCCATATTTTATGTTAAATAATGAATGTGAAGAGTTAGATGATTTATAAAGAAAATTTCTATTGGTGCTAAAGTTTATATATTCTAATGCCAGTATACTCTTGTGATAAGTGATATAAAGGTGAAACTTTCATGTAACATGTTGATTACTTTTTAGGTATAGTCATTTTGTTAGATTTAAGTTTCCTCTACTACTTGAATTTTCACTTAATCTTCTCTATTCCTCTAAAATTAAGTATTTTAGAAGTGGCTGGGTGTTCAGGTGTGAATCTCCAAGTAAACTTGGAAATTCACCCTCCAAAAGTCACCACGTGCAACAAATTGGATTCATTAATAATTTGTTTATAAAATACTTTTGTATATTTGATGTGAATACTTCGTAATAATTACGAATATATGGCGCGAAACGCCATAATTGTAAGTTGCTAACGGTTGGCAAATTGCCCCTCAAAAAAATTACTCATGTCAATGTTTTTGTTGTTATTATTTCTAGCCCGCCAATTGGTAGTAGATAAAAACAATCGCTAGCGCACGACGCTCTATAAACTTTGTAAATAATTTAATCACTAAATAAAAACTGAAATGAAAATATCTTTCAATTAATGCACTTTGACATAAAATAAGAAGAAAATAATATAAAAATAAAGTTTAAGTGAAAAAAAATCTATACTTTTCGTTGGGAAGGCTTAGACCCCAGACTAAGTCCTTCCATATATATATATATATATATATATATATATATATATATATATATATATATATATATATATATATATATATATATATATATATATATATATATACTTTCTCTATATATATATATATATATATATGCATGAAATCCGTCTGCTACAAGATTTGCTAATTGATTGATTAGTGATTAATAAGGTGATGTGATTAGTTCTTTATTAAACCAAACCAATGGAGTATTAATTACTATATAACAATTGAAATATTGGTATGATAGATGCCAATGGGGCCAATATAAATGGGATAATTTGTATAACACATTTAAAGTTTCCGGTTACACAAAAGACTTTATAGATACCAGCACAATTACAATCAGTCGACCTCTCGTCAGTGGTCTTCCTAACGAATCCTCACGGGCTTGTGATCGTGGTCACGATCACAGCCCGTGGCTTGCCCCATCAGGGTCCCATGATCGTTACATTTCAAATCTGGCACTGCCCTCTAGGGGGGTGTAGGTGCTTAAATCGTTTTTATACAAAATCTCTTAGTAACAAGCTAAGAAATGGTATATTTAACGATTTTTTACAGGGTACACACATGGGAGGTATTATGTCCGCCCCCTTTCACACAGGTATACACGATCTCTAGGCACACATGCGGGTGAGCGTACAGGCTATTGTACCTAATGAACTCTACGATATCACATCATATATATTCGACTTGATCAATCTTGTTTTCAGTAACTTCTATTTGAGCTAATGAAAACATTTTGTGTCGGCTCACACGGTTGACTAATGTAATATTACAACAGCAAACAACAATCAAGATTCCGTGTCATGTCTAACCCGTGATCCTTGATAAATGACCATTCCTGCATTTCTCCATTCTAATACCGCAATAGTGTACTCTGTTTTTTGATTTCAAGTGTCAGTTTCAAAGTTAATTTGAAAAATGCCCGTCCAAGATCAAGGTGTACTTTAAAGCTCCCCTAGAGGTCCAGGACTCGGACGGTGTGAAGCCAGCCAAGACGATCTGCCATTTCCATTATCGTTAGTAACGGTGTAACGGAGTAACTGAAACTCGTTAGTTTTTGCCACAAAGAAACGGAATAACTGTTACGGAATTAGTGTTTTCGAGTAACGGAGTAACGAGCAACGAAGTTACTTTTTTCAGTAACGATGCCCAGCAGTGTACAGTGGTAGGCACCAGTCCGTTACACCGTTACTCCGTAACTAACGAAGTTACAGTTTTCTGTAACGTAGTAACGAACTCGTTACTTCTCTTTAATTGTAGCGGGCTAAGAAATCTAAACTTTTTATGGTCATCCTGTTACTCGTTACTTATATTCCCCTCCGAAATATATATATATATATATATATATATATATATATATATATATATATATATATATATATATATATATATATATATATATATATATATATATATATATATATAAAAACATATATATAAATACTATATATATATATATATATATATATATATATATATATATATATATATATATATATATATATATATATATATATATATATATATATATCCTGCTC